>JACXGK010001392.1:17023-70972 GCA_016801125.1 Novumbra hubbsi | reverse complement strand
CCCCCCCCCCCCCCCCCCCCCCCCCCCCCCCCCCCCCCCCCCCCCCCCCCCCCCCCCCCCCCCCCCCCACGGGAGAGAGGGAGACATGGTAAAACACCCATGTCACCCTCCCTCCCTCTCCCCCCGAGGAAGAAATGTTGGAAACACTTCCACCTCCTTCCCTCGGAGGGAGTGAGGGGAGAGAGAGATGGGAAAATACTCCCATCTCCAACTCCCCCGAGGGAGAAGGAGGGAGAGAGAGATGGAAAACACTTCCATCTCCTACTCCCTTCCACCCCCTGAGGGAGGGAGAGATGGGAACACGCTCCCATCTCCCACTCCCCCGAGGGAGAAGGAGGGAGAGAAAGATAGAAAACACTTCCATCTCCCCCTCCCTTCCACCCCCTGAGGGAGGGAGATGAGATCAATTCTCATCTCCCACTCCCCCGAGGGAGGAGGGAGAGAGAGATAGAAAACACTTCCATCTCCCCCTCCCTTCCACCCCCTGAGGGAGGGAGAGATGAGATCGACTCCCATCTCCCCCTCCCTCCCACCCACCCACCCAGAGAGAAGGGAGATGAGATGACTCCCATCTCACCCTCCCCCCCGAGAAGGAGAAGCGGGTAGAGAGATACTTACGTATTGTCTGTGTGAGGGGGCGTGTCTGTGGCAGGCTGTGCCTTTGGGACGTCTGTGAGTGACAGTTTCTCCAGGGACACGGGAGCTCTCTCACTGGAGAGGAAACGTTGCATTTAAAATAGTGTGGAGTTTAAATTGAATATGTTTAGCAGTTGCAATAAAGTATTTTAGTTTTACTTCTATCAACTCCAACAAACTAATATACTCTGCACCCCGTTTCTACTTTAACGTGATAGTTATGCTGGAGATGTAGTTTTATTTGCATGGGAATGAAAGCCCGAGAGGACTTGCTCTGCGTGGACATCTAACTCATGTTACACCACTTCCCCAACCTTTTGCCTTCGGCCTTTTTGTTGGCGTCTGCAGTTTTCATGGCAGAGGAGGCGCCAACAGACTTGTCTTCCTCCTCACTGTCAGAGCCCCCGGAGGAGCTGCTATCTGAGGCTACAAGGGGTGCCTTCCTCCCCTCACCCACAATTGCTGCATCTCCGGGACAGTGACATTCACCTGTATACACAAAACTACATTTAACCACTGATGTTTTTCTTGACCCTTAGGTATTTCACTCAATATAATAGTACACTGCTCAAAAAAGTGAGGGAACACTTAAATCACACTTCGGGTCTCAATGAACCAAATATATTCCAGATCAAAGTCTTTACTGTGTCATTCATCGATAACAACAATCAATGGAAACCAAAATTGAAGCGAAACCAGCCATCAAGTGTAAGTTTATTGCAGGACTGGCACAGCAGACACAGTTGCCAGGCCGAGGAGGCTCAAACGAGGGCCCCTCGTCATCTCATCCGTCGAAAATAATGAGGACCTTCTGTGAAAGATGGAGTTACAATGAAGGTGTTCCAAAAACACGGCTGGAGTTTAAGGAGGGGGTTATGTTTTGCAGTGTGTGTCGTGTAAACGCAAAGAAAAAGCGCAGAGGCAATTCCTTCGTTGTTGGCACTACGACCATGAAACCGGAGAACATACTACTTCACCGTGATTGGCCGTCAGACGGCAGGGCAGTGTCTGCTCCTCCAGGCTGCCCAATTGGTACAGACCCCCACCAAACTGTCACACGCTGCCGCTAAGAAAATGACCACCCTTCCCCGAACCGCACCCACCTTTGCCAAGTAAGCGACACACTATTTGGATTTAGAATGGATGTACGAGTAGGTTGATGTGATATATACCCACTAAAGATCACTTCAGCCACTTAGTTTGTTTTGTTAGCTAGTAGGCCACTGCAGTATTTTTAATACATTTTAGCTAATCATTCATATTTATATTATTTCATAATAAAATGAAGTCCTTATTAAAGTATCCTTCTGGCACAGGCGAATAGGCCTACCACTGAATTTATTTAACGCCAACTTTTAGGGTTGAAACGGTTGAATTAATTTTTGCCATTATTACTGCACACCAACATTGATTGAGAATTGCAGAAGAGACCGGTCTGGCTGATACATCATTTTGGACCCTGTGTGAATGCCTCACTGACACAGCGCCAAACCGGTCATACTGGATGATATGGAATGATTATGTAGCATAATGTTCACCACGGCGTCTCCAGAATCTTTTGTCTGTCACACGCGTTGAGTGGGAACCTGCTTTGATCTGTGAAGAGAATGAGGCGCCAATGGCAGATCTGCTAATTAGGGTGTTTCTCCGGCGAACACCAATCCAGCTGCAAGGTGCTGGGCTGACAGTACAGGTCCCCCTAGAGGAGGTCCGGTCCTAATGCTGCCCACACCAGTAGCCAACTGGAGGTTATCTTTTTAGGGCTCTGGCAGTGCTCCTCCTGTTCCATCTCGCATAAAGAAGCCACCACCTGCAAAACCCTTCCCATTGTAGGGGGTTGTCTTGCTGTTGTCTCTCCAGTGTACCTGTTGTCACTTTTATTTGCACCAAAACAGGTGACACGGATTGACAATTGCTTATGCTTCCTAACTGGGCCAAATTGATTTAATTGACTTGGTGTTATACTGTGACGATTATGTGTTCCCTTAATATTTTGGAGCAGTGTATATCCCTCGCTTTCCACAATGTCAAACACGAACCACTGTCCTCCTGACCCTGTTTGGCTGGTCGGTCGCTGCCTCCCACGGGGGAGCTGCACCTGGGACTGGCCTCCGGTCTGTGGGGAGAGGATCAATTAAGAAACACACCAAAAAACAAAATCAACATATTCCTATTCTGGATGGTTCACAGATGTGTAAGAGCCATTGACCCTAGAGGCTAAAACGGTCCAGACAGGTCCTAACCTGCTGAAAGGCTGAAACTCTGTGAAGTTAGCCCAGCCTGCTCCCTGTGGGTCTCCTCCGCTTCCTCCTGGGGAGTCCCAGCCCGCCTCCTGCGCGTCTCCTCCGTTCCCCCCCGGGGAGTCCCAGCCCGCAGGGCTCGGAGAGGACGAGCTACCCCCTGCATCCCCGAAACTGGCCGTCCAACCTGGACCTGCACAGGACATCACGGTAAGAGGGGGGAAACGTGACGGCTTCACTACAGGTGATGGTCCACGTCTACGAGCGGCTGATTGGTCGCCTGGCGTACTGGCTGTGATGTCCTTGCTCTCCTCTGCGTTTGAAACGCTCTGTTCAGAGTCATCGTCGTCTGAGCCCGACCCGTGGTCCCGTTCCCGGCCCCCGTTCTCCAGACTGTTCCTGACGCCACCGTCTGAGGTGTGGGAAGCCCCAAACCTGCCAGAAACAAGTGATGAGAGACCGAGGGGGGACGGAGATGCATCCTGTTTCTGGGCCTTGAATTTGAACAAACCGTGTTCTGGATTTCACTTGTGTTGCATAGTTGATCTCCTTCTCCTCCCAAATGTCGTCCTCCTCTTCGGCGTCATCAAACTGGCGTATCCTCTCCTTACAGCAGGCTTCAAAGGCTGCTGCATTGGCCTGTTTTAAAGCACAGCCTTTTACTACGTGCTGAATGAACGCGGTAGACAAGACAGAAACCAATGGAGTGACGACTTACAGTGTTATCATCAGCATCTAGATTGAAGTTGATTTCAGCGATCCGGTCGAATGTGGCACTAGGAGAGCAAAAGGCAAACGGTGTCCATTTTAAAATGCCGTTGTAGTGAATGGAAACTGGATGCATCAAAAGCAAAGTTTTTTTTATCAAGCAGCCTGTTTCAAATTAGATTTAAAGTGTGTCCAAACTCACTTGATGTTTTCATCGTGCTCACTGAACTCCTCGTCATTGAACCCGAACTGATCCACAAAGTTGGCAGTCATCTGCTGAATCTGATAGTCTGAGAAAGCCTGGGGGGGGATCAGTTGTGTCATTTTTAAATAACTCTCAGGCTTGGTTGAAGGCACCCGTGTCCACGATTGGCAGACAAATGTGTTGCCATGGTGGCGTGGCCACGCCTACCTGTTGGAGTGACAGATCGTTGGGGAAGGGGCTCTCCATGTCATCGTCCTCACTGGACGAGTGCAGGTTATGGGTGCTCACCTGAGGGTGAAAGCAGGAGCCGGTGACTGACTGTGCAGAAGGAGATGCCTGTGTGAGTGATTGGTGTGGTCTCTGATTCTCACCAGCTCCACGGTGTTTCTCCTATTGGTCTCTCTCAGGGTCTCGTCCACAAAGCTCTCCCAGCGTCCTCTGCAGTCTTCCGACAGCTCTACAATTTGCACAGACCAGTTTGAGGCTCGCCCGTGTGCAGTAACCCGGCAACAGACTCAGAAGAACGTTTCCAGAAGGCACATACCTTTGATGAGGTCAGTGATCTGAGACTGGACGGGTCCTTTCTCTAGGTTCTGTACCACCATGTTGGCGATTCTGGTCAGGTGACCCATATTACCTCTCCGAGCACCTCCCTCAGTCCTGAGACAAACGACAAGCTCTGCTTAAGGCCATGTGTTGCATAACACAACCACGCATCATATCCCTCTGAAATAGGCTGGCCACAATCCTTATGTTCTCAGGCAGATGTTAATGTCTACCATGTTAAGTCTTACTGTATTCTGTCGTTCTCTTCCCAGGCATCCAGGATCCTCTGTACCAACCGACACTTCTGGAAGAGCTGAGGAGGGAGATTTACATGTTGAGAGCAGTGTTCATTCTGGCTGTCATTTTGAATAAAAAAAAAACCTGTGGTGTCGAGGCTTAAACATTGCTTTTGTTTGTTGAACGCATTGGACCAGGGGTATTCAGTCATTTCAAGTTGACCAAGCTCTAATTTACAGCAACGACCAGGGGAACAGTCGCAGTGGTAGACGAGGGGATGAATACGTTAATTGGATGATGGGGATGATTAGGCCACGTTGGCATGAGGTCCAGTTTAGAGGCTTGGCCAGACAGGCGTCACAGCCCTGGGGGGTTGGGATTGTAGACCAGAAGAAACAGTACCCCCTGCTGGACACTTCCAGGGATGACCCTGTGCAGTGTCAGAGGCCGGTCAGCAGTGAGATGCAGGGTGCAGTGCAACAGGCTGCCACGCCACCTACATGTGCCACCAGGGTGTTGTGTAGCGAGGTCTCCTCCATGTCACCGGCCGTGGCTTGCTCCCCAGCCTCCCCATCTACCTCCCCCTGGTTCTCCTCCGTGTGGTTCTGGAGACCCGGGGCAGGTCTCTCCTCTGGGACAGAGTGGTTCAGGATGGACGCCACACAAAGCTCCACTTGGAAGTGCAAGAAGTTATTCCAGGAGTACTTAAAGAACAGGTCCTGTGCAGAGCAAAAAGAGACCCATTTTTAACCAGGCGGCAAATAACGAGTGATTAGAGTGAGTGCCGTGTGGTTCGAGTGAGTGCCGTGTGGGTCGAGTGAGTGCCGTGTGGTTCGAGTGAGTGCCGTGTGGGTCGAGTGAGTGCCGTGTGGTTCGAGTGAGTGCCGTGTGGTTCGAGTGAGTGCCGTGTGGTTCGAGTGAGTGCCGTGTGGTTCGAGTGAGTGCCGTGTGGTTCGAGTGAGTGGAATAGCAAAAGAAAAAGGGGAGTGCCGGGGCATGTATGAATGTGAAAGACATTGGACCATTAGAGACCAGGCGTTGCAGACGCACCAATAGCTGGTCCATAGTGGTGAGCCTGCAGAGCTCCTGACAGACACTGGGGGCGCTCGTCTGAAGCAGGGCGGCCACCAGACGGGCCACGTGAAGGCGGGCGTTCCCCAGGGGCTCCTCCAGAAGGCCAACGGTTGTCAGTATTGCACTTTTCTGCACACACAGAAAAACAAGGATCAATGCTTTACTATACAGTCCGATATACACAGGCTGCACTTTGTTGGACTATTAGTGGATTAAAGAACATCCAGCATTCCTGGTTGGTTGGTTATTTAGAAGTGTTTGGAATTATTTTTGCCATCTGCTGAGCCTCCAACATAATCTAATGTGAAAATGGAATGCATCATGGAAATTCTTGACACTTCTTGAAGAAGTGACTGAGTGTGTCTTTTCTTAGTACCCACAACAAATGTATGAGCCAAACAGCTTTACGGTATGTCCTTACTTTAGGGGGGTCCAAAAGAAGCTGCTGGAAGTCCTTAAGATAGGGCTCAATGGCATGTAGGATACTGCTGTTTACAGTGTAAGACCTTTCGTAACCCTGAGAATACAGATCCATCAGCCCCTCCAACCTGAGACGGAGAGAAAACAAGGGAGGTAAAACGCATTCACACGTGAAATGGCAGGACAGACGCTCTCTGTCCATAAAAAGCCTCTCGGACCCTCGTAGAGATGTAATGTTGGTTTGCAGGTGTAGTCAATACAACATGGACTAGCCTGTCAATGAGGGGGGCCATAACCATATTGCTTTCATCCGTTATATCCCCCTCACAAATCCACAAGAGGCCAGAGGTTGTTTATGGACTGTAATGGCAGAGGGTACACGGTTCTTCCACTTACCCGGACCTCCTGGTCTCTAGTAAGGTAAGTAGCACTTGAGTTCCGTTAACAATGGAGGCCTCACTTCTCTCCCCCTCAAACATGGTCTTTAGGAGGCCCGATACGCTCTCCTGTGACTCTAGGACAGCCAGTAAGGGGTCTGCTTCAACGTTTTCCTGCATCTGATTGGCCTGGTCTCTACTAAGGCGAATAATGTCACAAAGCGTCTGGGATGCATTTGATTGTCTCTGGAAAAGACAGACCACATATAAAGACTTCTACTTCAGACCAAATGGTTAGTACAAACTCACGTGCCTTGGCCAGGTAGCATACGGCAATATCAGACTCACCTCCTCGTCTTTGCCTGCATGGATGAGCTCTGTGAGTCTTTGAATCAGCTTTTCTTCATTCAGCCACTAAGATGAAACGCAAAAGGTCAGGGAATGACAAAAAATAAATAAATCAATGACAGATTTCCAGATCTTGGTCACGTTTAAACCATGGCCAATAACAATGTGGGGGAAATAAAACCTCCTTATTTCAAGTAGATACAGACAAGATCAGAGGAGAATGAGGAGGAAGGAGCTAAAGACCAGAGGAAAACAGGGCTAAAGGACCCCCCCGGGTTCCTTACATTGAGAACCTCCTGCCTCAACGGGGCTGGCTCCACACAGCTGATGAGGCGAAGCAGTAGATCCATCATCGCGGAGGCGTCAATGTGTTTAAGCACCAGGCCTATGAAGCCATCCTTTTTCCTCAGGAAGGATATGACCTGGAGAGATACATGTATGCTTGTTGAGATCCAACAACACACTTTTCCGTTACTTTACATCAGGCAACAAGGTTACCTGTTCTGTTTTCCTAGCAATGAGATTGCCGATGGTCTTGCTGAAGAAGCTGGCCAATAGCGGGTTGAGGGGCGGTTTCTGTTCAAGGAAATGATAGAGTGTCTCAAGGAGAGACTCGTCCCCGCCCAACTTGTCATTGATAAGGGACACGTCTGATGTCAGTAGCTCACAGGCGATGTTAGGGAACCTGTGGGAGGAATAAAAAATAAAATAAATAAATAAAAGGTTTTAATTTAAACATATACACTAGATGGCTGCACGTTTGTTTGAATTCCTGAACTGTTCGGAGACCTACATGAAAAACAACAGAGTAAGAGGCTCTTGGGCCAGGACCTTTAACACAGGAGAATTACAGAAAACTAGCCTCCCATACTTAAGGACTCTAGCCTGTATTATTCATGCTTGCATAATGTCAAACTAGTGGATGAGTGTATGAACCGTGCATGGGTGTTTCTCTGGTGTATCGATATCTCGCAGTTGCCGAAGGTTAATGGTTCAAACCCAGACGCTGGCACTAGAGCGTGATTGTACACTCAATACTCTGCAGTACATTAAGCGTCTACCTATGCAAAACAAAAAATGGTCAGTGAACCATGGTGTTGGTTGGAAGGGAGCAATAAATGAAAGGGGCATATTCCATGGCCCTAGAGCAAAGCATTAGAACCCAGGGCATGTCAGGGCAAAGCTGCTTTAATTTGGCGCCCTTTAGAAAAGGTTGGTGCATGACAGTTGGAGCACATTAGAGCATTTCAATAACCTTCTATCTCAACGTTGACCTTGTATTCAGACGCCACATTCAGGCCACCCATTCTCCCCACTTCCTTTCCCTCCCCACCGGTACACCCTTTTCTCTCTCACTTGAAGCGGCTCTTCTCCTCCAGGTCAGCAGGGGGCTCTGTGGCGATGAGGTTGACCAGCTCGGTCATGCACTGGTCCTGGGAGAGGAAGAGCAGCAGCCGGCGGTTCTGGGCCTTGCACTCCTGCAGGACGTCATCCTCCTCCATCAGCTCCCGCAGCGTCACGTCCTCCCGGTCCAGCAGCTGGTCGATGTGGGACGTGGTGTGCAGATCAAACTTCCAGAACATGTTAGCCGCTTGGACGGGGGGCACAGCCCTGGGGGGGGGGGGGGGCAAACGTGTGAGAGAAAGCAACAGGAAATGAAGGAGAAAAAGGGGAGATTATAGGCTCCATTAAATGTGCAATTGATGACACTTTACGCCTGGGGTTCCCAGTGGGCCACACAGACCTTTCTTTTGGCCCGCCACGACATATAATACAGTTTGGTAATAATGCAACGTAGATTTCAGCCCACAGCCCTCAGACAAGTTAGATTTTTGGCCCTTCATAGGAAACATTTTGGGCGGCCCTGCTTCACACAGACCAATACAATTGTGAAAGGTGATTTCCGAATGAGCCACATGCATGTTCCCCTCGGTGCCGTCCCAACTAAAGTGGGAACATTGAATTCAAATCAAGTGAACGCGGAAGCGCTCAGGGTAACGCAGGAAGTAAGGGGAAACACACACACACACAATCCCAAAGAAGAAGACAATGAGAACAGGAACACAGAAAACGCTAACGAAGGACAGCAACTCCACACATGCACAACAAACTATTAGTTAAATCCTGTGACGTTACCCCTGGTAATTGTGCTTACCAGTAGATAAAATGTGTCTCTCTTTAATCAGATCTTCCCCACAGACAGGCAGGCATTTGTGAGTGTGCAGATGGCAGAGAGTGTGGCGAGGCCTGGCATTAATCAGCATGGGTGTCCTCTCAAAACACAGGCTCTATTAGTACACGACTCACTGAAGGACTCATCATAACCTGGGAAAGAGGTGACAACGTGATCAGAAAAGTAGCATGGTACCGTGCATTAGATCAAGTCCTCTATTATTACTCAGCAACAGCTGTCACATAGTAATCTCACAAGATCATCTGTATGGTAAGGCTCTATCTATACAGCAAATGTTTCAAATAGACTCAAATGTTTTGCTGTGTGACCTAGAAGTTTTATTTAGGAACCCCAGTGTGAACGGAATTAAAGATTCTATCTGAAAATGTAACGTTGTGCTCCAAAATGTGTCCCCATTTTGTCAACTTAAGCCCATCCTCACGCTTTGTAGATCTAGTTTAAAGTAATGAAACACTGAAAGCAAACACAAACTATTGATGACTGCAGTAGAACATGCCCTTAACTACGTGCAGCTTCACACGATAGCTGACCAGCCTATCTAGAAATGCAGTTGATAATCATTCTGCCCTAGCATTTGTACGCAACACTAACCTATATTGCATATGTAATATTATGATTTTACACAGAAAGGGGAAAACAAGATCAGAAAATGTTCTTGTAACATCCCTAATGTGTTGCACCATGTTTACTCTTACAAACTGTAGGCCTACTAGTTGCTTTCGCAATTAGCTCCACCTCTAAAGAGAGATAATGAAGATGTTTGTGTGGGTGCTATCATTTATAAGCTAATGCATTAGCATTGTCGCTAGTAGACGGCTAGTGAACAAAACCTAAGGGAGGGTTAGCTCTCATGCAGCCAAGCCCTGGGTCAACCTAGTTCTATTCATTCTTGGCTGTCAGTTTTGTGAATGAAAACAACAGGCATGTCAGCAGGTACAACAGCCTGCACTGACTTGCTTAGTGTCTTTTAATAACTACACGTATATCAATTCCAATACCCCTAACAACCGAGAAATGTGTCATGTTTATAATTGTAAGGTGTTGTTGAGAACAAGAACTTCAGCTAACTTTATTTCCTGAACAGACTTAAGGCCAATACAATGGAAAGACTCACAGACAGATAGATGGGCACCATGCCATCAACTGTAACATGCCGGTTGGAGAACTGGACCCCCTTTTTCCTTTGGGTGGTCTGGTTAAGCCAGTGCCAAGGCTTTATGAAATGAGCCTTTTTAATGGGTTATAGGTTTGCATAATTTAATTCAGGAGTGTGTTCCCCTTTTATTTTTGGTTAATGTGTGAAAGCCCTGGGGTGACCAGCCTTAATACCAGGCAGTGTTAGCTGCCCAGCTACAATGTTAGTACTGCTTCCATACTTTAAATATAGACATGCAAAAGCATATGTATAGTATGAACCGTTCTTTGGTGAAACTGCAGCCATACATCCCTAATGGTTGGGGTTAAAGCTAGCACCATTGCTGACTAATCGGCCTAGCCATAAACTTAAGCTTAGGCAACCACACCTTCAGACAGGTGGAGAAAAATCAGTTGGCTACACTTGTTCTGGTAAACACACCACCGCTCATACAAGTTAGAAGTGATAGTGAAAGGGCCCACTAAAGATGAATGTCCAATACGGTCAGCTGTCCACAGGAATGGGCTGAAAAACAAACTCCAAGTGCTTCCTTTTGTCCCGTTATGTGGACAACCTGCACTTGCATACATTGAAGCAGCTGACAATAGTGCAACAATAACCCAGGAGGGTTCCCCCATGGACACCGCACAGGAAAACAAAAGTATAACATCTAACATAACATAATAAATACAGGTTGACAAAGAAGCAAGAGGCTGGAGGACCTGAAAATCTCCCTGGTGATCCCTCAGGAAGAGAAGACAAACTTAAGTAGCCTAATAGTTGAAAAAGTCAGTTGCTTTAGCCTAATCCGAATGTCATGTAAAACCAGAAATAAATGATGATTGATGGATGATAGACAGACAAGGTTTTGGCGTAGCCTACACCCCTGACACATTATTGGCTACATGTTATTGTTTCTTATTTCAGACTCCATCCAGCCATATTCATGCATTGTATTCGGCGGGCCTTGACAAATTAATGCATGTAACCAAAATGCTACAACCCACACACAATACCCAAAATGTGGTATGATTTAGATATTTTATGTTGGTCATCTAATATTGAATTAATGTGCAACTACTTTAATGTGTTCCTATTAACTACACGGGTACAGAGATATGCTGAAAGCTTTTTCTGAAGCTTTTGGTGGGTGGACCCCTGCAACAGTAATGTGTGCCCAGCCTTACTTACAAAATCGGAAATTAAGATGAGGAACCCTCAATACAGGCAAACGTGTTTTGGAAAAACGTAAAATGATATGCTGGTGGCCTTGGCAAGATCATCAACTGCTGAGTCGTGAAAGCTCACATTTCTGTTTACTTCGCAGGTCACCGTATTAGCTACTCACTGGCTACCTGTACTCACTACTTGACATCAGATTTGTTACAACAACTATACCCCTGTCCTGCAGTGCAGATGGAAACAGAGTTGCGTCTGTTTGTTCAATGCCTGGATAGAAATTCCAAGCACTTCACTTTGTTTCTAGCCACCTACAGTAGCTACAATTTTACAACAGTGTTTTTTTTTTCTCCTCGGCATAATTAATGTTATTACGCTTACAGTATATATTCGGTGAATATAGAAAGTAGTTATAGATAGCTTATGCATTTGTCATTAAAAAAAGAAAAATAACGAACTTCACTTCTCTCTTTCTGGTTTCCGCAACTTCTAATGGCTGACCAGCAGTTTGCCAAGTTACACAGCAAAGTAGGCCACATTCGTTTGCTAAGTTATATAGCAAAGTAGCTTGGAAAAGCCATGCAATAGCTAGTATTAATTTAGCCATGATAGTGGTTTTCCACGCTCAGGCGTACAATCCAGTGCCGCACGAAATTATCAAAAGAATTACTGCTAATTAGTAAACCCATTGACATACAATTTAGTTACCGGAGTTTGGCAAAGTTTTAGTCGTTAACTTTGTGTTCGCTATTAGGGAAGCTAACTAGCAACATATTGACATTATGCCTGATAACATATCCTTAAACGATTCTCTATGAAACCGGTAACTACACGTACATTAGCATAACTTTCACTAGGTAAAGGGCTATGTTGGTAAACGTTAGTTAACCTTTATCCAACTAACGTTAGTGAAGTAGCTAGTGGTAGGTAAACCAAGCAAAGTACATATAGCTAGCTAGTTAATATACGTTAGCTGTAACGAGTGTTAGCTTAAGCTATTGTTGAGGAACTTACCGTGTTCTTCAAACTACAACCCACTCGTCTGTAATGGCTACAGCGCAGAAGTTAGACAACTTAAGCTAGCTACCGTCGTCAGCTATAAGCAGTAGCTGACGTTAGTTAGCTTGGTTAGCTAGCCAAACGTGATTTGTTATGATCGGTCAGGCTGACGCGGTCTGACAAGCAGTATATGTCAACCGGGTGGCACGGATAATAGCGTCTTGCAACTTGCTGAGGTACGGGAAGTTACCTCACATTTGCACCTTGTATATTGGTTGTTACTAAGCGTACTGTCTTTTATATTAACAACAATAAATCAATTCAAAAGTTAGCCCCTTCTCATCTTCAAAACTAAGCCATATTTTCGAATCAAAATGGCGTACATTCTCGCGCAAAAAAAACTCAAGAACACGGGAATGCGCAGTAACTTCAGGGAAACATTTTGAATAAGATTGAGAAAAACAGTTGATTTTTATTTTATAAAATGTACACATTGATGTCCACAAGCACAACTTTAGCAGCTCCTGGTTGCAACGTTTTTCAGAATCTTTGTTTTTTTATTAACTGCCCACCTCAGTGTGATTTTTTATCTTTTATTTTGATATTACAGTATTTTTTATTTCTTATTCTAAACCGAGTGGTTTTAATACAGAATGCGAATTGGTTCACAGTTGTGGTATATGCAAACAATAGGGCAGGAGGGAGTGTGGTATATAGCCAATATACAATGGCAAAGAGCTATTCTTAGCCAGGACACATTGTGTCCAGACACAACGCTCAGACGCGGTATGTTGGCAATACACCACAAACCCCACACATGTCTTATTGCTCCTATAAACCGTTTACCAATGCAAGACAAATAGCATGTAAAATTATGTCATATCCGTGGTATAGGGTCTCCTATAAAGCGTGATTTGAATCCAGTGTGTTGATTGGCTGATAGCAGTGGTATATGACAATCAGACAACTGATAACAGATAACTTTTTTACTGCTCTAATTACGTAGGTACCCAGTTTTTAAGTGCAATAAGCAATCTCGGGAGTTTGTGATATAATGTCAATATGCCACAGCTAAGCGTTGGTCAAGCCACTCAATTATGTGTCATGCCTAAGAACAGCTCATAGTGCTGGCAAATTGTAAACAGTAAATTGTAACAAAATGTGCCCTATTGTTTGCATATACCACGGGTATCAGCCAACCATATATATATATGAGACCATATACTACGGGTATGATATGACACAACTTTTTACTGCTCTAATTGCAGTTTTAATTCGCAATAATCTCTGGGGGTATATGATACTGTGATATATTGGCCATACTGTACCCTGTACCTTCCTGCTTAACCTATTCGTTTGTACATTTTATATCTGCTCAGAAATTCTTCTTCTTTGTTTTAACCAAATACTTTAAAAAAGAATTAACCTTTATTAACATAAAACACAACTACAATTGCAAAGTATGTTACGTTTGTATAATTTTGGGGAGTTTTACAAAAGAAGGTATGTTACTATTGGGGTGAACAAACATTGTTACAGCTAAAACAAGATTGAAAGTTGGAGAAGTGATTATGGACCTATACGTTTTTTTATTGCAATTTTCTTAGCCCATCCCTACATACATCAGGGTGTTCTGCGCGATGACTGTGCGACTACTCGATTTGTTGGGATCAGCTTTGACCGGAGCCCATTTGATACAGCCTCGAAACAATTGCGGAAGTTTAGTTATTAATTAACAACAAAATACTTTTTTAAGATGACTTTATTGTTGTTGTGCTATATGATATTATAACTTAGAAAACGGAAGATTATTGGCGTTCTTTTAGAATAGTTTCAGTTTTTGTGCGCAAGTATTTTGAAGTTGGAAATTGTTCAACTAGCGTTTCCTGCACCAATCATGATTTATGCTCGCCACTCAAGTTATGATCTCTTTATATTAGTGTGATAATATTTTTTCTCACTGGAATCTTTCTGACCAATGTATTTCAGAAGCTGCGTTGAACGTAACTCTTCCCCATTTTATTATACTTTCCCACACTGCATTGCGCTGAATCATGGACCAAAGTGGTAAGCGGCAATTTACCCTTCTGTTCCTGCTCTATTTGAGTGTTTTATCCTAATTTGTAGTTTTAACGTCATATGCTAGTACACATTTTTCATATGTAAAGGTATTCATATTCAGTTGCACATTAAAAGTATTATCATCGGAGTATTTAAAGTACAACAATTGCGGCCTTGTAACAACCACTTCATATTCCGCCTCCGCTAGTACTAGCTATAAAGCTATTTTAGTTTTATGGCTAGCTTCCGCAGATCTGTTTTAACTAGTAGGTAACGTTCCCTACTATGGCCTAATACTTTTTGAATATTTTTTTAGACACCATTTAATCGGTTGGAGCTAATCTTTCAGTGCGAAGTTAAACACTAAACCGGACATTGCTCTAACATCAACATATTCATAATATTTAGCACATTGTTTGTAGCGTAGACTAGCTAGCCGATAGCTTCTTAGCCAGCTAGCTGCATTCGTGGGGCGTTCACTGCATGCAGTTGTAATTATTTATTTTTTTGAATAATGGGACAATCTAAGAGGGTTTTAATCAATGTCAAATTTTTACGTGGATTTTTTTGGGATCATGTTCCAAGTTATTGTAACTCCAGACAAGTACATATAGGTTTGTTTAAATTGATATACGAACACTACTGAACTACTCATTATCATGGTTTGGATCACCTGTGGATTGTCAATGTACAGTTCTAGCAGCATTGCAGCCATGACCTTACTGCTGGTTTTCATCTAAGGCTACGTAGGGTCTGGCCCTGGAAGGGAAACCAAATACATCTTTAAGTGGCGTTGAGGTGCCAATAGGGCAAACTCAATATAGCAATTCCCACTTTTCTCAGATTGTTCATGTAAATGAGAATGTGTTTTCAGTCAACGTACCTGTTAAAATAATAGAAGTGTGTCTGTTACAGAAAAGTATGTAAATGTTTGCGTCCTACCCGATGACTGAATCGATCCCCACAGACAATGACCTGCAGGGTACGGATGGCTCCGGGAGTCTTGGGGGACCCGATGTCCGCAGGCGCATCCCCATCAAACTCATCTCCAAACAGCCCATCAGGAGCAAACCTGCTCCCAGGACACAGAGACCCGTGGGCAGGCTGTCCGTCAAGCCCCAGGCTGGGGATGAAGGTTAACTACAAGTGCTTTCTCAGCTTAGGCAAATTCCCAATTTATGTTCAGCAGGGCTCGTCTTAGGGTTATAGAAAACCATTGTCAGGTCATTAAAGCAAGCTTTCATAGTGGACTAATGTAAAACGACGTGTGTTTTTTAGAGAGTTTTGGCTTCAAGCAAGAGGAGAGGTTCGATTGCAGTACCAAGACTGGGGATGTGTTCACAAGTCAACGGCGGTTTCCCCAGCAAATGTTTTGGGATTATAAGGTAATGTTGTTTTTTATCTCCGAAGACAAATGCATTCTTTCAACATCCGGACTGTTTGTCAATGACCTATTGGTTTTTCATCCACAGTTGAATTTGATAGGTGAAAAGGATGACATTCCAGCTCACTTCTGTGACAAATGTGGTCTACCGATAAGGATCTATGGGCGTATGGTATGTCTCCGTCTTCAATCAAGATTTTCATAGTTTTTTTTTTAAATTTCTCTTAAAAGCATGTTTAGTTAAAGCATAGAGGCCATGATCGCGCCAAACTTTTGTGTCTCTGTATAAACCACACAGATTCCGTGCAAACATGTGTTCTGCTACGAGTGCGCTTTGCTCCACGAGAAGAAGGGAGACAAGATGTGCCCAGGGTAAGCGCCTGTTCAAACTGGAGATGCCAAATCCATTCGGGTGTTAGTCTGCCGACCACCAACCCTCCACTCACCCGGGCCCCTTTGTTGTTCAGGCTGCAACTGTTCAGCTGCACCGACCCGGTCCAGCGCATCGAGCAGTGCCTGCGGGGTTCCCTCTACATGTGTAGCATCGTCCAGGGCTGCAAGCGCACCTACCTGTCCCAGCGGGACCTGCAGGCCCACATCAACCACCGCCACATGAGGGCGGCCAAGGCCTTGGCCAGCCGCCAGGACGCCCTGCACCAGCCCGCGTCCTCGGAGGTGCCCGACCGCTTCCGGGTGCCCCCGCCACACCTGCCCAAGGCTCAGGGGCACCTGCCGCCGCCCCTTCAGCACGGCGGCCACGACCCCTACGGCCAGCCACCGCCGTCGGCCCACGAGGCGCCGCCCCTCGCCCAGGAGACCTTCCGGATCGCCACGGTGACCACGCGGGCACGCAGCAACCTCATCACCGTGCCCATCCAGGACGACTCGGGCCCGTCGTCGTCCCGCGACCCGCTCCCCCCCGGCCCAGCTCCGCCCCCGCACCACCACCCTGGGGACTACCCCGGCCAGCCTGTGGTGTCCCACCCGCACCACATGATGGCGCCCCCGCAGCAGCACTACGGCCCTCCGCCTCCACCCCCTCCGCCCATCAACCACCCAATGCAGCACCCTCCGCAGGGCTCTGGGACGCCCCACATGGTGTACAATCAGGCCGGCCCTCCGCCGCCAATGTCCAACGCGCCCCCACCCATCACGCCTCCACCGGGACACATCATGGGTCAGATGCCCCCTTACATGAACCACCCACCCCCAGGGCCACCGCCTCAACACGGGGGTCCTCCGGTCAATGCGCCCCCTCCCCATCACTACAACCCTAACTCCATGCAGCAGTTCCCTGAGGACCAGGGCACCCTAAGTCCCCCCTTTAACCAGCAAGGGGGTCTGAGCCCTGGGATGTGGCCTGCACCTAGAGGGCCGCCGCCTCCACGGATGCAGGGCCCCCCTCCTCAGGGCCAGATGCCCGGACCCCATCACCCAGACCAGTCCCGCTACCGTCCTTATTACCAGTAAACTGTACCGTGCACACAGGGGCCCCTTCCTCTCCACTGGTTTGAATCATGTGAACCTGAGCTGAAGAGTTCGGTATGACTCATTTCAATGAAAACACTTTAAAGAGACTAGTCTGTGGTGAGAGTGTGTACTAGAATGTAACTGTTCAATTTAGTTGAAATTACCTTCTGTCATATAAGCAGAGCTGCATTTTATTCACTTCTGTGTTGGTCTTCATTGTTGTATCTTGAAACGTTTTGGTTTGATGACGTCTCAATAAATCTTTTCCAACAAATCTCATTGTTGATGTGATTAGTTGCGGTTATCTATGTGAACTGCATTTTATCCATATCAGCAGGGGGCAGTGTACGCCATAACATTTTAATGTTGTTATTGCTCCATGCAGTTAATAGTAAGGAATCTGTCTCTGGCACTGTGTTTTCTCAAGTACAATAACCAAGGATTATTTAAGTTATTTAGTAACTTTTCAACCAACCTTCATATGAACCTGTATGCTTATTGGATTGTGCTTGTGTGCAATGTCAACCTTACTATTGGGTCAGAGGTTTATTTGCATATAGAAAATGTGGTATAATTTTGGCTTTGAGTACCTGCTAACATGCTAAATATTTTTGACAATTTGATATCCATGTTAAAAAGAAATATGAAGAGATTAGTTTATGTACTATGAAATGTGGTTTTGTACTTAATTTGGGTGATATTAGAATGGATGACCATTATCGAAATGACAGAAGACAAGAATGATCTGTATACACATTTTATAAAGTTAGATTTTTTTTGTTTATCCACACAATAAGTGGGGGAAGAATATTAATCTCAGAGAATAACAAAGATGTTGCTCATGGGAGGCCCCAGATTATGTTAAGTACCACATTTAGACAACCGCACCATGATGACCACCACATCTGGGTAATGAATCTGGAAAGAGATTCTTTGAACATCCACAGGAGCACAATAGTGTACATACAGCAACTAGGCAGCAGCACAATAGTTGACAGTAAGGAACCACATAGTTTCAACCTCAACTATACTCACTGACAGAAGATGGAACATTTCTGTCAGAAGGGGGACCACACTGTTATGTTTTTAGAACTGTATAAAATTCTATTAGCTGCAATTCCACTGCTCATGTCCCTGAAAGCACCAACCCCACTGTACAGCATGTTGGTTGCACTGCAGCATCATGATATGAGGACGAATTTCATCTGCAGGGACTGCAAAGCCAAGCCTATGCTGGAGATGTTATTATTATAAATACATGAATTGTTACATTGTTTTCATATAAGTATTGTAAATAATGGTATTAACATACACGTACATATACTAATTAACAACCCAATAACATGTAAGCCAGCGTAATTTAAGATGTGATGTTGGCCTAGCAAATTAAGATTATGGAAACGCATAGTAATTCTTCTTTACTCCTACATTCAACTGTTGAAACAAGTATGGTATTTGAATACATTTCAAACATTTATTTTGTAAATAATTATTTCATTTATATTTTATATAACATTCCTGAGCCTTGTAACATTATGATATCGGCCAACAGGCTAAAACGATCCTTTTTTAGGATATACTTTAAGGCACTTTTTAGGTTCCATGAGAGACAGTAGGGGAATACAATGGAAAGTGTATTACCTAAAAGAATATTGCACCGGTGGGAACAGCCCAGACTACTTGACCACGCCCAGCCACTCAATGTTATTAACTACTCAGATTACAATTATTATTGATCTAAAACATTTTACACTGTAAATAGGTGGGATTATGAGTGTACAACTATGGGAGCTAGGGACCTCTAGTGATGACTACATTTGAGGGTTTGATTTGTTATTTTATGGTTAGTTGTCAACCATTGGGGCCATCAACAGCAATTAGTGCACATACTTCAACTTTTAAATTGCCCGTATTACATTTTACTTTGGGTTTGCTCCAATTTCCTCAGATTTTTAAGAATATACCAAGAACGTAATTATACAAATATAACTATGTACAAGTATAAAATGTGTCTGATTTGATTCCAGAAAATAAATATGTTGTATTGTTTAGATATTTCTTTAAAAATATCACAATATCTTTGCCATCAAGCATGTTTCACAGTAAAAAAAACAATGCAAATATATTTGCTGTACAGTTTTGTTCTTAGTAACCCATGCAAGTGTGTACATCATACTATTGGATTTATAAACCAAGATTACAAAAATAAATCAAGGAAATCAATGTCTTCTAAGGTACAAAAGATTATATTTGTGGGCTGATTGACTTATATACAGTACTTTTTATATACACAGTACCAGTCAAATGTGTTACTGGTATTTAATACATAAATAACCACCCTTTATTCCCCAATGTTGTCATATGCATTTGTATTTATGGCTTTTTCACAGCTTCAAATGGATTTGGGAGACTTGAAGGTTGTAGAATGCTTTCCTGCTTTACTCATCTGACAGCCTCAGTTGCCCAATGGATCTAAGCTTGTAAGAGCACATTTATTTATCTGACAATCTCAGTTACATTTTTATCAACTTGTCAGCTTTCGTAACTGAATTCCCTCTGAAAGACACTTTAATGATATTACGTCTGCTTTTCATGTCGACGAAATGTTCACTTGCCGCCTATTCTTTACATTCAAAAGAACAATCCAAAGGCTAGTATTTGCATATGACTCAAGTTGTATGTTGTGTACTGTGATAACTGGTGTGCACCAGGTCTCCTTATATTAATCATCACCAAAAAGCACAACAATCACAGGAATCACAAGTTCAATACATATCTTTAGAACTTGGTTTCTGGCTCTGATGTCTGGAAAGAGGAAAGGACTTTTTTTTAGTTTCAATGTTTAGTCAATATTTACTGGACTTTGTACCATTACTTTTGTAAAATTGCCTATATTAGTGAAATTGTCAAGATAAAATTATTTATAATATGTCATTTACAATTATGTAAACACTTTATTCTAATCCATTTTCATTCAGAAGTTAATTCAGAATCATTTAAAAAGGTTATAGTGACAACTATTCATTCATCTTTAGAAAATACAATAACTAACAAAATAGATTTGAAAGGTTTCTGCTACTTACATGTGCAAAATGATCCCTGGTATACATGCTAGCTTGACCATTGCACGGTTGGATAGTGGCTGTTGTAATCACCTGAAAGACATGATTCAGGATGAGGAAAGATGAGCTTGTCTAGTCTGAGGGTAGAAACTAAAATAGACGTATTACCGTTGGAGGCAGATGTCATACCTTTTCGTCGACATTTGTGTGTTCTGAGCGTGCTGGATGTCTTTCCAAGACATGCAACATGGCATCGTGTAGGGTCAGGAAAAACATTGATGACTTGATGTTGTCGTCAAAGAACATACAGCTGTGCAGCTTCTCTAAGATGTGTGCTTTAGGCACATGGTACAGATATCAGTTGATCAGCCAATTTACCTGTTTTAGAAATGAATAGGGAGGTGACATAGATGATTTGTTGTAAACCAGCTTACCATCACACGCCACGATGTAGACCTCAACGTCAACCCATATCAGCTCCTTGATTGCCTGTAGATGAAAGCAAAATATATTATTATAGTCAATGTTTCTTGAAATATACAACCATCTCTCTGGGATGCGAACAATTAGGTTTTAATTTACTGCTTTAAGTCCTTTAAGGGCAGATATGTCTAGGAAGGAGACTGCAGCGAAGTCCAGGATCAGGCTGTGTACATCTACTCTGGGGACCTGGATGTTGGCAGGAAGCTCTGAGTTCCAGTTCACCCGGAGAGGAAGGTCCTTGAAATCTATCGGCTTGTCCAGATCCTCCAAGTTGCTGTCAGACTCACACTCTTCAATCGGACCACAGCTGGTGAACAGTAGGCCTTTCTGTATTGGGAGAAGTAAAATATTAATACAGGGTCTCCTTTTGGATTCAAAATGAATACGTGCACGTGATCTGTGAAGTTTTTGTAATATCCGCAACCCTCCCAGACTGATATAGTTCTGGTAGGTACGACTGACTGAACTTGGCCTGCTGTGTATACTTGCTATCTTATTGCCAAGTGTGAAACAAAACATGTGTTTATGGTTAGTTTATGACATGCGATTATATCCCTTTGAATTCTCTTGAAGAGCTCTTTTAAACAGTTGTTTCTTTGTTGGTTATTTTTTACATGGGTTCTAATGACAATGGTTAAGTGCCCAACCTACTCACATGCGTCATCTGCAACTCGCCTTTCTTTAGAAGTTTCCTAAATGTCCTCATTGCTTTGTTTCGCTTTCTCAGCACCCTCAAAGGGTTAAAGCCCACCTGAAAAAAACAACAGATTAACAGTTTACCTTATCTGGAAATTGCAAACATAACTCAACATTACTACTGTCCCAGTGCCTAGTTTGTCATGTAGGTCAAGGGTTAGTAAAGCCTGGAGGTGCTTAGAGTTCGACTTGCTACAACCTAAGTTCTACCTTTACTGTACAATCTACTCTACTACACGGCTCAAAAAGATTAAGGGAACACGTGGTCATCACAGTATAACACCAAGTCAATACACGAGAACGGCTGTACAGGGCCGTAGAAGGGCATCAACCCAGCAGCAGGACTGGTATCTGCTCCTTTGTGTGAGGAGGAACAGGAGGAGCACTGCCAGAGCACTTCAAAATGAAATGGTCGGAAAGCCCTCCACGTGCTAGCCAACGGTACCCTGACTGCTGTTAGGTAACGGGATGAAATCCACAGACTAGCTAGATAACTAGATTAGCGATTGAATGCAAATACTGTGTGCACTGACAATTTTGTCTCACACTGCCATATGCTTTTCTTTTCAGTAAAAAAAAAACTGACTGTTTACCATCATTCAGATTTAACCTGGAAATTCAAAACCTCTTTGGCCTCAGTAATGTAAATTGTAAAACAGCACTTCGGATGCTCACAATACAGCTGGTGCAGTCGTGTTTTTATGCTTTTACAAACTTCTGATCTCGCCTGGAACTTGGCAACAAACTTTTGATGTGCCTGAACCAACAATCTATTGATCGCCTCTAGAATGTACAGAACTTAGCTGCCAGACCAGCGAAACTAAGAAACGTGATCACATAACTCCTGTCTTATCCTCTGTACACTGGCTCCCAGTGTGTTTTAGAATAAATTTTACTTTATACATTACTTTTAAGGCACTACATGGTCACTCTCCCTGTTATATCACTGACTCCCTAGTACGTTATGTATTAACATAATACTTTCAGATCTTTTTTCTGTTCTGGAGTCCCGAATGAAAACCAAAGGGGACAGCTTGCAGGAAGAAATCATGTCAGCTTCCGTGTCTGTGATCTCTGAGAAAATCACTACCTAAAACCTAAACGTTTTACCTAACAGTCATGTTTTTCTTGAAATGCAAATGTGCAGCACTTCGTTACTTGATCTTGAATAGTGCACAATACATTAAGATTATTGTTCTTATTTATATCTAATTAGGTAATGGCTTACTTACAGCTTCCACCAGCTTGCCTCTAAAAAAATCAATGTTGGCAAAGAAGATCGGTGAGGGTATCCTGAAGATCTTAACCCCCTCTGGTTCATATATCTGAAAGGACCCATGGTACAAGAATCTCATTAGAAACCACAATCAAACCTTTTTAAGAGAAAACGGAAGTCGTGACGGTTACTTACACTAACGTAATCCTTGCGGTCCTTGTAGATATCAGTTCCTGTGATATTGGCCAGAACACTGCAGCGTGGGCTGCAACCATGTCATTAAGACAATGAGAAATTAAAAAAAAGTTACAAAAATACACACGCATATAAACATACCAGCCATAGCCTATAAAAGCCATTGGCCTTTTGCCGCCAAAGCAGCCCTGACCCGTGGAGGTATGAGCGACAATTTGAGCTCCAGTAGCTTGTCTGTTGGACCGGACCCCACGGGCCAGCCTTGGCTCCCCACGTGCATCAGTACGCCTTGGCCGCCCACGACCCCATCGCCTGTTCACCGTTTTTCCTCCCTTCCTTGTCCTCCCACCACTTTCGGTACTGACCATTGCAGACCCCGAAGAGCTGTTGTTTTGGAGATGCACTGACCCAGTCGTCTAGCCATCACAATTCGGCCCTTGTCAAATTTGCTCAGATCCTTACCCCTGGCCCTAGCCTTTTTCCAAAGCTGTGCATACATATATACTCATAGTCATGTGAAAAGATTAGGACACCCCATGAAATATTAAATAATTTCTTAATAAATATGAACTATCAATATTTGATCTTCTTTCAAAAAATATTTATAGATAAAGGTAATGTAATTAAACCAAATCCAATTAATTTTGAACCATCATATAATTTATTTCACAAAAGATTTGCAAAGATGCCATTCTCTTGACATCAACTGGGAGAAGGTTTTTTCCCCACTCTTCCATGCAAAATGCCCCACACTGACGTGGGCGTTCCAGAACTTTCCATACATTTTTTTGGCAGCCTCAATAACGGCCAACATGCCCAGGTCAGACCATCCTAGCAAGTTCAGCTCAAGAGCATATTGCCAGATGCTTAGAGAAGTCTCCAACAATCCTAAAATGTCATCTCGGTACCTACAGGTAGCTCTTGCCACAGTTGTTGTCAAAGTGCATGCATCTGCCTTAAACTTCATTGTTTGAAAGAAGATCAAATGTTTTCACTTGTCTGTCTGTCTGTATATATATATATATATATATATATACAGACAAGTTGAACTGTGTTTAAGGTATTCAGCACTTGTGCCTATACTCACAACTGAGTCCTAAAGACAACAGTGACCAGCTCAGCCCCTAGACCTACAGCCAGCCCAAGATCCAGGCCCAACAGGATGGAGGCCAGACAGGTCACCACCCACACCACCTGAAAAAGGACATGTAAGGGTTTCAGGATTTGAGTTCTAAAAAGACTGTCCGTTCACATTTTAGGAATGTTTCCATGAAAGTGGTTAAGAAGGCTCACACAGTCAGGCCGGTCTCGTTTCCACAGGTAAGGGACATCTCTGACCTGCATCAGCATACCTTTCAGGTTCACGATCACCACTGCTCCCAACACGGACTGTCAACGTCGAGGTCAAAGTTCATGCAATGATCTATCCATGTTTTAACTAATCATATATCTAATCTAGTGTCAAACCACATAATGCACAGCACTGTCCCTGACAGTGATGACTAGCTGCAGTGGAAAAAAACCTTCCGGTTAAAGTGACGCTGTGTAGAATTACATGATTTGTCTTTCAAAGAATAATATTATCTAAAGGGAAAATGAGCATGTTTTTGGGATACTACTGCAAAATGTGTAAGTATGAGGAGACTACAAGTAAATGCAAACTAATAGATGGACTGGCGTTTCTGTAGAAAATATCTCATGCAGATGGAACAATTTTGCTGAAGGAAACATTCTAATTATTTCTATTCAACTCGACTATTATTAAATGGTATTTTTAAATTGTGAAACGTCTTGTAATTTAAGACAGTTTTACCATACACATCTTTGAAACGGCCCCTTTAAGTTCCTGTTATTTCAGTTTAAAAGCGTGTTTATCAGAACGTTACCTTTGGTAGTGGCTCCAATAAGAACCCAACAGCCAAGGTGACGACCATCACAATGAGTGCTGAAAGTAAACCAGCAATCTGAAATGAAGAAACCCAACGCTCTCATTTCACGCACACTGTGCCTGGCTATTCATAAACATCTGCAGCTGAAGAATGCTAAGCGGCATCACTTCAATTCATTCCACTAAGTGTGCTTTTTTTTCACTCGGTTGCTTTGTTACAATACGATAGGAAACTCCATGTGTAGTTGCCTGTGTCTTCAGACATCGTCCTGTTTCAGGGGTTCACCTGGGTTTTCCCACCGGTGCTCTCCTGTACTGCACTTCTGGAGAGAGCTGTGCTAGCTGCAAACGACTTGAAGGCCGCGCCGAAAATGTTACTGGCCCCAAAAGCTATCAGCTCCTAGTGTAAGAAAACAATCACAAGTACATTTCGCTGAAATAGGTCAACAATCTACTTTCACAGGAAATGTTAAACTGTTATCTGTGAATGTCACCACACTATCTTTTCACCCCCCCCCCCTCCCCACCGATGTGCTAGTTTACTGACTCACTTGATTTCCATCTATGATGTAATCATGCTTCACAGCATAGACCTTGGCAACGGAGAAGGCCACAGCGAAGCCCACGATGGCCATTGGGAAGGCCTCAACAGCAGTATGCCCAAAGATTTGCATGTTTGGGGCCATAGGGGACTCATATCTAACAGATAGACATGGAGAAATATTAGGTTATCCTTCATGCATACCAATACTAGCATACAACATACAACATTTGAAAAATGTTTACACCGGTGCACGAGTAACAAAAAATATGCCCAGTTTCATTTGTGAGTGTGACAATAATGGCACAGAAGCTTTTCACATCCTTTCATGAGCACACTGACATACAATTTGTGTTTGAAATAATCTGCCTGCCTTAGTTTACTTGATGACATCACTGGTGTCATAAAACATTTCCAACTTAACTTGATCGTGCAACACCTGGAAAAATAGAAATGCAAGGCGTAGATTTGATTTGTTTGTGTGTGTGTGTGTGTCATTGCTATTGTCCCAGTCTGTTCAGGAGTTGTTAATTGAGTATTCGCTCTGTGTGGTAATTGTTGCTGTATCGATTATTTAATAATAGTCAAGATTGATTCATTCCAAAGAGAGAAAAAAAAATATGTCACAGTCTACAAGAACATCGTTTGCTGACTGAGTACATGGAGTCCAGCAGAAGGCCTTTTGAGGGAAGTGACACCCCTGCGTTGTTTCTCTGCCACCGAGAATAAACTAGAATGAGGTCCTGTACTATCACGTGCATGGCTGATGGTCCAATTCCTTGATTTAGAGTAATAACTGTGAGGTTACACATTTACAGTGTAATATAGAGATTCATTTGCTTACCCAATTGGAATAGAACCGACAACATCAACTTTGAACTTTCCCTTGAAGTCGAATGCGTAGGACACGCCACAAGCAATGACAGTCTGCCAAAGTCAAAAATGTTGGTTAGTACTATATATACACAATCTATTTATGAAACACAACATTACACCAGAATATGGTTGCTTGGCCATTGTTTACACCAGAATATGGTTGCTTGGCCATCGTTTACACCAGGCTTTCACACATTGCAGGCACTGTGGTCCTCAAGCTAATGTTTTCTTACAACGCTTGCGTGCTCAGGGTAAAAATGCATGGCGTCACAAAAGCTAATCAGTACTAGAACGTCCATGCTTCCCATCTTTTACCTATTGTAAGATGATCTGTGCTTGTTCTCATTTGAACAGCGTTTAAAATTTTGCCACATTTCAGATTCTAGTATGTAAACCCGGTTGGCCGTTTCTACAATCACTGGCTCAAGATGGTTTGACACGATGCGATACATACCGGGACCTATTCATTAATTAAAAACATATCTGTTGTTATCTGTGTGTGTCACTGTGACTCAACAAGCAGTGCTCTTGCTTCAGGTCGGATAAGGTTTAATGTGCAAGGTCCCTCACCATGACAACCTCTATGGGGATTGGAACAGGCAGCTTTGCTTTGTATCTGTCATTGAGCTCTTTCACCAGGAATACCGTCACCATGATCACTATAGATATGACCAGATCACACACGTTGGTCTTCTCAATCTGGACGAAGATCTTCTCCAGAGTCTAAGGAGGAGTCACATTGATATAGACAACAATAAATAAGAACTGCTTACGGCAGGTGGACATTCTGTCGTAGAGCGTTATACCATTTATTTTCCGCTAATATCCCATTCATTTACAACGCCACGACTGCGTTATAGAGTCCTAGCGGTAATATTCCCGTATTGTATCACTCTTTTAAAGGGATTTCCTACACAAGGGTAATTATATGACCCTTCACTTACATACACGATGGAAAGAGGTCCACTGAGTCCCGGAACCACCAGGCCCAACACAAACTTCAGCTGGGACACCAGGATGTGGACCGCAGCCGCCGTGGTGAACCCAGACACCAGCGTGTCCGACAGGTACATGACGATGAATCCGATCTGGAGCAGGCCCATGGCCAGCTGGGAGGGAAGCCCGAGCAGCATCACAGTGAACACAGAGAACCATAGATCCATGTTCAGGAGGTGGGAAGCCTTGTTCATGGTAGAGGTAGAGGTACATATTCACGTGAAGGGACAGTGGTGGGTCCTCGCTGATGTTTTACCTGCATCAGCCCCATGAGGAAGGTGACCGAGGCGGCCACCATTACCCTCTGCTCATCTATCGACAGCCCCTCGAACCCGGTGATGTTGTACAGGGGCCCTTCCTCGGGCACCAGCCTGGTCACCACAGCGCTCACCATGAGGCTCAACACCGGGAATGCGCCTGAGGGAAGTGGGGTTGAGGAGAGAAGGGGGAGGGGGGGGGGGTTTCAGGAGGCGCAAGGGGATACGGGGGCGGAGACGGGAGAGGCGGGCGCGGCTCGTGCCCAGGACTTACCCACTGAGATGTGTCTAGAAGTGCCCAGGAAGAAGTACACCATCACAGGGAAGAAGGCGGTGAAGAGGCCGTACCAGGCCGGGAGGGAGGCCAGCAGAGCGTACGCCAGACCTCCAGTCAGACAAACCAAACGGGAGAGAGTTACGCTTACCTCGTATTATACATAGTATAATTGAAGTATTAGCAAATGCCACACGCACATAAAAGTGGATAAATCATACTTGGGTATCTGGATAGATGTAGTTGATATCTATCGGAAACCATTGTGTTACAACGGACTGAAATACCTTTTCATGAGTTAAGTTGTAACACAAGTAAGTACTTGGTTCCGTGTGAAGCATTTCATGTTTTGGGAGTCTTATTGTATTTTACACATTCAATTGGTCATTTTGGACTGCAGTCGTATCGGGTTGGACCTGCATGTGAACGGTTCTGAAGGTGTCACGGTCCGGCTATTGTTGGACAAAGAGGCTCTGACGGACTGTGACGGTATGAGTATGGATGTTGGCAATTACCTTGTAGGACAGCAACCAGTCCAGTGCTGACCCCGGATACAATATCACTCAGTAACCAGTCCTTTATCTGGTACATTCTCAGCCAGCCAACGATGGGGATCATGGAGAGGGCTGCTTTTTTAGCACGCTTGGAGTTGCAGCTACAGTGGAAACACACATTTGTTCAAGTTAAGGCACCACTCCGACTTAAACAACATTACACGGACCTGTGCCCCTAGGAATTACGTTGACTGACAAAAAAAACATCTTACATGTTAAGCCCATGTTAAGTCAACTTACCTGATAAACATGTGAATAGAGGGATCGTTCTCAAACTACATTATTTAATAATAGTTAAAACAAGTATCCAAATCTGTCCACTATCATAACAATGATAGAGTAACGTGGGTTTATGTCATTTCTGACAATAGTTTTGTTGATTATGAACCAAAACGGCAAAACATCAGTCATTATTTCATGCTGCCTACAATCTTTGCCCTGTGTGTTTGTTTGATTTGTCCCGATTCTTTTAACTAGCACTGTTGGCTAACTTATATAGACCTATTTTTATGTAAGAGTTCCTTGAGTGTTTCAAAAGGCGTCCCCCATATGAAATGTATTATTATTAGGTATGATTTATCACATGCAACAAGTTGCAAAAATAATATTTTTGCATGTGATAAATCATACCTAATAATAATGATGTTAGAAATCCAATTAGTAACATAATCGACAGCCTTATTGTAATTAGAAACCTGAAGTTCAACTAATCACATAAAATAAGGATAACCTCTCGGCTTATACATCATTTTGTAAAATAGTTGGACCACCACCTCCGATAAACCCCCAAAGTAGACTTAGGTTTAAACAACAAAGGTACATTCAGTTGAACTGAAAATATTTTTTTCCAAAAGAGTGTTGCAGAAAACAATAACAAGCCAATCAGAAACAGCGGAGAAGACGCATTCGATTCTTACGTGAAGAAGTCCTTGACGTGATGTCGCATGGTCTTACGTTTCCTGTGGACCTTGGCGTATTCATCTTCAAAGGCGTCCTCAGAGTAGAGGGGCCTGTCCACCACATACTGCTTCCCCGTTGTTCGACGCATCTTCAGCCTCTGAAGAAGCGACACAGCACCTGTACCTCACAGGGGGCCTGAGACCCGTCAGTAACATGTTAGTACAGGGGCCTGTAATGCTTCTCTTCCCCCCGTCTGTGGAAGTCACTTCACAAAGGACAATCACTGTTGACCTGTGGCACATCAAAGGTATGGCTTCAGCCTCACCGTAACTACATTAGTCACTGTCATTAGTGACACGGTTGTATGCTGTCCAGTGACCAGCTGCATCTGGTAAGGTATGTCTGGACAGGGCTTGTACCGCCAGCCAGCTTTGGTCTAGGTGGAGCTGTCTTATACTCCTATAGTATACAGCAGAACTAGACGATGTTGTGTTATATTACCATAAAACAATTAGAACGGGGCCAATAAATCACATTTTCACTCAAATAAATTGTGAAACAAATTCTAGCCTTTATAATAAAGTTTTTTTAGTAACTAGTAACTATTAATGTTTCTTAGTAACTCCTTTTACACCCCAAAGAAATCCACCAAATCCACATTTGTCACAGTATAATTTGATAATTGATTAAAACATTTTTTGGTTTGGTTTTCCCATATTAAAACATCTGGGTTGACCTTAAAATGACAGATAATCCTTTTTCAGTATTCACATTAAATATATAGTTATCTTCAGAAATAAATGTGTCAACGAAATCAACAAAAATAAGTAGGGCTACTATGACGGAGAAAACCTAGATAAACGCTGGGGTTAATGGAGTTGAATGCTGAAGTTCAGCCCATTTCCAAATCTGTGTTCATGTTGAAAATTAATTCCTTTAGTGGGTACATTTATTATAATAGGGCACATAATTTATTTTAAAAGTAATTTCAAATTTGACATCGTTGCAACATTTCTTATTAAAACGTTAATATCTTTGAAATGCATGAAATAAACACATTTTGTGGAAGTATGTTGGTCTTTCTTCGTTAACACGTCTGTATATTATCACAGCATATCTTAAGATCAGCAAGGAAACCTACCTGACCGTTGACTCTTCTTCTCCTTTGCTCCCGGCAGCACTGAGGAACAAACTAGGAATATCTGGGACCCTTGGGATTGTTGCCATCCACAAATCACTACAACTGGGTTCCTTATAGTTTGTCTCTGTAATAATTAACAGCAATTATGATCTTCACACAAGGCCTCCAGCCCTGCCTTATCCCTGATTGTTCTGGTAGATAAATTACCTGGCACCGTTTCTAAACTCCCAGAGACGGCTCAGTGTCTAACATCGCCAGTTATGGTCAGGGTGGGGAGGACTGGACAATGGTCATGTCTGTGTGGTTGACATCTGGTGAGGTTTTATGATCTGGGTTATAAGGTTGGAGTTAGATTCAACATGGATGAGTATATTAAGAGGTAGTCCACGCTACCTTTGGAAAATATTTTAGACCGTTAACTTTCTCCACATTGTGCTCTGATATGCATATTAGTTGTCATCGATTACCTCTATTGTATTCAATATTTATTTTAATAAAAAATGTAATATATCAAGTACATAAGTATTCAGACCCTTTATTCAGTACTTTGTAGGAACATCTTTGGCACCAATCAATGCATCTATCTTTGAACACTTGAATTTGGGCTGTTTCTTCCAAGCTTCGTCAGATTTGATTGGGAACACCAGTGAACAGAAATGTTCATGCATCCATACGGATGTTCAGTCGAGTTAGGTCACGCAAGGACATTCAATGACTCAAACTGAAGCCAATCGAGTGTTCTTCTGGTCAGTTTTAGAAAAATAAGTCTTTGTCCCATTCTGAAGTCCTGTGCAGCCTTGACGAGTGGTACTCTTCCAGGGCCTCTGTTCTTTGCCCTGTTCAGCCTCTCTTAATCCAGACCAGTCTCCAAGTCCCTGCCTCCGAGGAGCAGACCCACGGCATGATGCTCCCAGCAGTGTCCTTCACCGCAGAGATGCTAACTGGGTGAATTGTGTCCAATTAATTGAATTTGCCACAGGTTCAAGGGCTAGAGATGTCTCAAGAAGAATGAAAGGACACAGGAAACATTTGAGCTCAATACGGAATGTCACGAGAGTCTGAATACCAATGCAAATGAGATATTTCACTTTTCAGTTTCAATTAATTAACAAACATATGTATAAAATGTTTGCTTTGTCATAATTGGCTATTGTGTGTTGATTGCAGGCAAAAAATATATTTAATCAGTTTGAAATGAAGTCTATATCTCTTATTGCTATTAAAAAACAAATACAAACTGTAACAAGACCCATGGCACATGGTCTGATATATCACTGCTGTCAGCCAATCACTGAACTCTAGAACCCCCCAGGTTATAATATACAATAATAACGTTTTGTCAACTTTCAAACTGGTTAATATTGTGGAACGCATAGCAACGATACAGGAGGGCGATGCTCTCATTGTGGCACATCTGTTGATTGGACGTTATATGGATGCTGGCATATGTTTAGTTGAACCAACTTAAGCAAACAATAAATCAGAAGGACATGGCAGCGGGCAAAAATAAAGACTCACTACTCCACCATGTTTACCTTACATTGCCACCTCATGTCAACCATAGGCCAGCAACAGACATACAGTGTGTACAGGCTGTTTACATGAACCATAAACGACAGACCATATCACGGGTCACTTCTCTCCTCTATGAAAACACCTTGTTGACCCAGTACTTGTTAAATGACAGGTCGTAATAACAAGGTGTCTCAGCTTCATTAATACGGTTGTGTAACTTTGGAATACTTCTTGCTTTCAAATGCTGCATTCCAGGCAAGTCCAAATGGAGTTTCTGTGTGAATGACCTCATAGGGATGTGTCTTCCTCTCTCTCCGTCTGCCTGTCAGGGTGTCCATTCAAAGTTAAGACAAACATACGTTTTTTCTGTGCTTCGTCTGAGTAACAGGTGTCTGTAGCTTTACAGGAATCACATTAGATTATAAAATTGCCAAGATTCATATTTACTGCATCCTCGTACTATTTTAGCGGTTTGGTTGTTATAGACAGGGCCTTTGTCCGCCTTTGTTCTTTAATATGTGTGTTGATGTCAGATAACTAATGGTTGATAACGGCTTGTTCATAACTTTTACGACCCCAAGGACAATTAGTTTCCGCTGAGTCACTACTGCTGTTTCCACTCGTAACAGCAGATTATGCAGAAGGTAAGTTACTAGTTGTAATCTTAATAGTGATGTGACTGAGGCATATGAATGGTGACTATAAAAATTGTTTAATAATAATGTAAAAAAATGTGTTACAAATATAAACCAGAAAATACTAATATTAGGTATGAGAATTCACCACCGTTGCTATGATACACCTAAATGAGCTGTGGTGCATTCAAATGTCTTAAAAAGTTAAGCACTGCATTCAAGGTGTTTCACATGATTACAGGTTAATACATTTGTCTCTGGAAGGTCCCAAAGTTGTTAAGCACAACTCCTAACAACAAATATATTATACTATATCAGGAACATTCAAAGCAAATCCAGAACAAGTTTCTTTAAACACAGCAAGAGGCCAATAGCAACTATGACATTAGACTTCACTTTTGAAGATGAGAGAGTAAAATGGATACGGCAAAGTACAGAGATCCTGTAAGAGACTGAAGTCTGTAAAAGGCCTTGGGACATGAGAGAAAGATAGTAATAATAAAACAAAAAGTCCTGGAGTGGCAAAGTCAAAGCCCAAACCTCAATCCAGTTGAGAATAGTGGAAATAGTTAAGAATTGATGTTCACCAAACATGCATTCCAGAACCCATTTGCATGAATGTGCATTCTATAACCCACACCCATTCTGGCCAATCAGTATTATACTAATAAATCCCCAAATACCTTGATTATATTGAGACATTAGATTACATAGGGCCATTGTTGTCTCTGGGAATACTTGGATGTAGCTGAGAAAATAAATGCATTTACTAAAGACAGAGATTATCTGTAAAATGTGGTTATTCAGCGTCAAGTTATTACAATAAAGACCCCTTAAATACAATTTACTTACATACAACATGGCTCATGTCTCTATCATTTAAAGTATTTTGAAATGAAAGCGACAGAAAGCAAATTAAATCCATGAATCACTCCACATAAGATCTTGGCACAGTCTGCAATAAAAGCTAAAGAACAACAAAGATACATTACTGTTGCTGAGGAGAATTGCAAAGACCAAAATGTTGTGTCCTAAGTGAAAATGGGAGATTACTCGCAAGGATGGTTCTGATCATTTTAAGGGTGATTTTACAACACAGGCAACATAGACTTTAAACCAGATTTATAGATCTACAAACACATCTTCCAGTGGCGATAAGACCACAATACACACAAGGTCACAACAGAATTATTTAACAATCAAGCCCCGGTTAAAGCTGTCAAAGTTTAATTACTGACATCATAGTTTGATCTCATGCCATGAAAGAAAATCTTGTAATGTATCCACTTGCTTCACTTTTTTCATTTTCTTTAGTTTCGGTTTTATTAATGAACAACCAACCACAGCCTGTCCTAACTGAAAGTGAATAGAACACTTTCATATTATTATCTAGTCAATTAGTAAAACAATCCCAGCATTTAATTGAAACAATCTGATATAATCTATTAACACTGCACTCCCAGATGTGATGAAATCACTTAACTCTACAACTTGAATACAAATCAAGTTCACACTCACCCAGTCACCGTAGTCCAGTGTGATGAAGACTAAAGGCAATACACCTGTTTTCTATGTGTGTGTGTCATGGTTTGAAAGTCAATGTGTGCATACAGTGGCAAATTCCTTCACACACACTGGTAGATTAGAAACCAAAGTAAACATCATCCCACAATTAGAAACACAACACTATCAAGCATACCTTAAGAAGTATGCAAGAGAAATTAAATCACTCATACCTTACATTTGGCCAAAGGCAGATGTTTTCATCACCTAGGAAAGGAAATATGAAACCAATTGAAAAAGTTCACAAATATTTAATTGTCAAATAAATACAGAAATACATATTTCACTCTTTAAAGCCAACAAAAATGCTTGCGGTCTATATTTAGACACGGTTGAAAAGAAAACAACCAAACTTGTCTCTTGGTAATAGTTGATGTGCTTTACAACAGTAGGTTCAGCCATTTATTTTACATAGTATGGACCTCATTCATGACACTTTCATGATCAAAAAACAAACACAGAAACAAAACCTTTTTAAACACCAAATTTTTCAGTGTGACATTATTCCCTGTGCAGTGAAATTATCATTGATAGCAAGTCTGCTAGACTAGAAAGTTCCATCTCTAACCCAGGGTCCTTGGTTCCCTCACTGCCGTTCAGCTGAGGTTCTCCCAATGTGCTTTCAGCCCCTCGACCCCATGGGAACTTCGGTCTCGGCAGGGAGGAAACGTTGTGTTTCTAACGCACGGATGAGCACCCAGTGATGAACGACCTTCTGTATTTATGTTTCTGTTCTTCTGAAAGCCCTTGACACAAGCGCAGACAATGTTCCTGTTGTCGATGAGACATCGGAAAGGTACATGCCAAATTTCTGGAGTAGTTCCTCCCTTCGGAAATGTTTATACTTGGAATGGAGAAGGGCCTCGATCCAGCATAGAGTTTATGATTATATAAATATATCACTCAAAATGAGTTTATTATTGTCTGCTATAATTAATGCACTTTGTGGTTGTTAAATAGAATTCCACGATTACCCTCTCAAATGACACTAGTCCGCTCTATGGGCTTGTTCACATTACGTAACATTTTCCAAGAAGTATCAAGGCGCTAGATTACTGTATCTAGATTCTGTGCAGTGCCACACACATATTGCTTGATCTTCCCACAATTGACGGCCACAATACTGTGAGCATGCCCGAGTAAATTAAACCACAAAATATGATAAGTCTATCTAGCCTCTCTTTAACTCTCCTGTAATGTAAACAAGCCCCAACCTTTCAAACTGTAGTTGCTAATGTGACTTCTTCTGACTTTAAGCTGTTCGCTAGTCAGGGGTAGATCCATCTCCAATGTCCTTCGATTTGACTGTGATCCCTTGCGAAAGCCCTGTTTGCTGGCTGATCTTTCTTTTATAGAGAATACAGATACATCTTCAGCTCATCTATTTAGTTAGATAGTCCATGGATTGCCTGTGAATATAACAGAAAGACACTGATGACAGGTGGACCAAATCATGGCAATGAAACCTGAGGTTGTGATAGATACGAGTAAAACACAGTGATATGACAAAGATACCCTATGTTGGTTGTCGTAAGTCTCAATCAGGTCTTCTTCCTCAATGAAGGCCGACGGTTCCTCACGGTCCTGCATTAGAGAGAGCTGAACATAGAGAATAGGAAAAGACGGCAAGGTTATCCCAGGCTTTGTTCATTTTCTTTTGCATGAAAATCCATCTCTTTACCTTCTCGACCAACGCATCATGCCTGCTTCCTCTGGCTTTGTCCAGTTTGATGAAGAGGACAGCGTCATGGACAGAGAGGAAAAGGAGACCCTGTGTGATCTCCACGTCAAAGAAGGCCAAGGCTTCCATTTTCTGTATGATTTCATCTGGAGTATTAGACACTGGTTAAAGTGAGCCATAACCAAAGCAGAGATCTCCAGTGTAGAATGCAGAACAGTTCAGCGCTAAATCAAAGCGACGCAATTTATCACTACGGTGGACTTCAGGCCGGATAAAAAAACAAAACAAAGAACCTTCATCATTATTTTATTTGTACAATCGTCCCAATAACACAGCATACTATGCTCGAGATTTGAAAAAGTAACATATGGAGTATTGGTTCCATTCCAACTCGTACCGTCACAGCCTGCGATGTAGACATTGACGCCGATGCGTAGGAACTCTTTAATCACCTGTGGAAGACAGGAGCAGACAGATTAGTTTGCCACCAACCCATTTATCTCACAGGTTTCAGCCGTGATATCATGAACCAGACAAGTGGTTTGATGGAGAGCATTCCCCAGCCATGACTTTCACTGAACAGGGAGGAATGCTGTTAAACCATTGAGCGAGTACAGTATCTGTCCTGTCAGTCAGGTCATAGTATGAGCATTGTCGGGATCTGGGCAGCTGTGAAGATAGTGGGATATGATGCGTTTGTCATACAGCAGTGGATTCTTAGCTCAAATAATCTAAAAACTGATACATACAAGGACTCTTGGGCTGTTGTCACAAAGTTGACTTTTTGTGACAACAGCTGATGTAAAAGGGGCTTTATAAAATACATTTGACTGATTGATTGTAGAATATACGGTATTATTATTGCATCCATAACATTGGTAGTATTACTGCATCCATAACATTGGTAGTATTACTGCATCCATAACATTGGTAGTATTACTGCATCCATAACATAGGTGGTATTACTGCATCCATAACATAGATGGTATTACTGTATCCATAACATTGGTGGTATTACTGCATCCATAACATAGATGGTATTACTGTATCCATAACATTGGTGGTATTACTGCATCCATAACATTGGTGGTATTATTGCATCCATAACATTGGTAGTATTACTGCATCCATAACATTGGTAGTATTACTGCATCCATAACATTGGTAGTATTACTGCATCCATAACATTTGTAGTATTACTGCATCCATAACATAGGTAGTATCACCCACCAAACGAAGGGACTTGACGGCCACCACATCTACAAAGGACACGGCTGAGAAGTCCAGTACCAGGCAGTGGATCGGGACCTTAGGTACTGACACCCTGACAGGCAGCTCCAGGGCCCAATCCACATGGACCTCCACCTCTGACACGGGCCAGTTCCCACCAACCACTTGCCTGGTTTCCCGCCCGCCGTCCCGTTCACTCTCGAAGCCTTTGTTGTCGACACCCAGGGAGACATCGGAGACCGCCTCTCCTGGCTAGAGGACCAGAGGAGTTCAATGATACATATTCCCACAACCAATCATAAATATATATATATATATATCAGGCCATGCTGAATTCTACCTGGATCGGCACCTCGCAGAGTGAGAAATGCCTGAAACGTGGGTATTGAATGTTGTGAAAGATTCAGGTCCGAATAGTGTTTTTCCATTACCTTGGTATCCTTGAGTTTCCCTTTCTTTATAAGCTTGTGAATCTTCTTTAATGCCTTATTCCTCTTCTTGAATACTTGGACTGAGTCAAACCCGACCTGCGGGTCAGAAGTAGAAAACGTTCTTGCTTGTATATAATAAGGCCTGACCACAACCGATACAACGAAAACAAGTCATGGTGAAATACGGTTTAATGAACTCACTCACCGTGGCTCTCAATCTCTCTTTGAAGTAATCAATGTTGGCAAAGTAAATGGGAGAGTTGCACTTAAAGATCTTTACTCCGGGAACTTCTGCAACCTGACGAGAGAACGTGTCATTAATGCATCAAATTCATGCATCCTTTTAAAATATATGAATGTTAAATTATGGAAAATATCTTACATTTTTGTAGTCTTTCACGTTCCTGTATATGTTTGTGCCAGGTATGTTTCCAAGAGTTGAGCATGCAGGACTAAGGATAAAGAACACAACGCTTTTTGTTACATCATCTTTTCTTGCACTGCTGAACTACAGCTACAGAAGATGAATCACGCTTAATGTTTGGATCTAGACAGCTAGCTAACTTCTTGACTGTAACCGTATAGCCAAAAGGAACAGGTTTTCAAAGTTGGATAATTACATTATTTTTACCTTTATTTTACCTTAACTTATTTTTGTTTACTGCAACAGCCGGGGCAAACAATTAGGTTTAACTGTGGACTTTCACCATGTTGGCTCAATATGGGCTTAATCGTTAGAGTGTTTTATATTAAGATTTTAGCTTCTGTCACTCCAATTCGAATCTTAATAATAAGCTGCTTTGGTAAATTTAAACAAGGAAACATTTGTTTAAACAGGAACAGATGCGTGTGCACGTGTGTGTGAGTGGTTGTTTATGCTGCCTACTTCCTAAACGTCGCACACGGGGGTTACGTCCAGCAGGATGGGAGCAAATATGAACCATTCACAAGAAACAGCCATGTACATGGTATGTGCACGGCAAAGGACAAAAAGTTCAGTACAGTGAAGAGAAGCAGAAAATGACTCAGCACAGTAGATCCCTGGGCTTTGGGCAATACTTACAACTGTGTCCTGACCACAACCGTTCCCATCTCAAACACCAGGCCAGACAGGAGTCCCATGTCCAGGCCCAATACCACAGAGGCTAGGCAGGTTGCCAGCCAGATGAACTGTCAAAATAACAAGGTTTCAACTTCCGTTCATGCTGAGATCCAGCAAGACAATTGTCACGCCGAAACGTGTAGTTGTTTGGGGCAAAATCATGAGCGTAGGTGAAGTTCGAACAAAGTTAACTGTGTCATTGCCGCCAGGGATTCTTTGCACACCAAGTTTATCATGCCTTTATGTTATCTCAGTTTATTAAGATGCCACACATGATATTACGCCCCCATGTGGAATATAGGCGAATTACGAAAACACTGTTTCATTGACAACAACTGTCCACATCCCCTGCTCCATTACACAGTAGAGATTGTTATTACAATATACACAGCAATTGGGATGGTAAAATAATTAAATTCTTAATGTACTGTATGTTATGTCATCAACTGACAAACGTTTAGACTTTATGCCTTCAGGACATGAGCATTTCTACATGACCCCCTTTCTCCGGTCACGATATCAAAACAGCAGTTCTAGTTGGTCCCCGATGCTGAGCCGTAGGGGAGGAGATCCACACGGACGGGAAAAGCACTGCTCTGTAAACCCGTCAGTAACTGCCGACGTGTGGCAACCTCTCCTGCTCACGACCGGTGATCTGTGGTGTCCCCGAGGGCCCCACTGGTACTCACGCAGTCGGCCCGGTTCTGCCTCCACAGAGTGGGTACCTCGGTCACCTGCATGAACATGCCCTTCAAGTTGGCGATGACCACGGCCGCCAGCACCGACTGTGGGACGACGTGCGGCGGGGTTAATGTGCGTTTCAAACAACAGACCCGCGCGTGTGTGTGTGTGTAACACAATGGGGCATTATCACGCTGACGCCGGTTTGACCTATGACACCTGGACGAAGTGTCTCCTCACCTTCTGCAGGGGTTCCAAAAGGTGCCCTAGAGCCAGGATCACAATCATGACCACTACAGCCGACACCACCCCAGCCACCTGTGAACAATAAACCCATGTTTGACAGCACCGGTGTGTGTGTGTGTGTGTGTGCAGGAAGAGTGTACCGGATGTTGTACCTGACTCTTGCCTCCTGTGCTCTCCTGAACAGCGGTACGGGACAGTGCTGTGCTAGCCACAAAGCTGGAAAAGCAGCCACAGAACATATTGCTGAATCCAAATGCTATCAGCTCCTAGAACACACGGCGCAAGAGGCTGGTCAGTGTCCTGCGGGTCACAGGTCTACACAACGTCACCTTAGCAAACCGTTGACGCACAAGCTTGTTCTGTTTTTCTACTCTTCAGGGAATATGTTTCCCTTACATCTCGAATCCTTACCTTAAATCGAACCTGAATGTATCCATTACCCATAACTATCAGGTTTTATTGTCTTTGTGAGGACCTCTGGTCACGACATGAATAATGTAACAAGATCTAGCACCTCCAACACACACACACACACCTGATTGCCATCAATGGTGTAGTCATGTTTGGCAGCATAAACCTTGGCCACAGAGACAGCGACTGCATAACCAACTACCGCTGTAGAGAAACTGGAGCCCAGAATGTTCCACAGCACCTCTGTGTTGGGAGGCCGAGCAGGAGTGAACCTGTCCACAAAAACCTCAGAAGTTTAATGGGATAGTTCTGAAACGTACAGTAGCCAATTAATGTCATTCTCAAATAAGTGTTTGATATTTTTAGACGGATGAAACTGTCCCATTTGGCAAGATTATTGTTAAAACCATTTATGGCAGTGAAGAAGTTCTCATTCAGTGTCTGCGGGAATTAACAAACAGAGACAACCAAAAGACACTAAGTATGTCAATAAAATCTCCAGAACATCCTCTGCTGTGGGGATGGCCAAACAGGAAGTGCCACAGGAAACGCTCTCACCCCCTGGGGATGCTCTGCACAATGCTGGCGCCATAGTGTGACTCCAGCTCGGTGGCGTAGGAGATCCCCGCTGCAACCACTGTCTGGGAGGGAGGGTTGGCATCGCCGTGGGGGAGACGACGGGACACAGGAGAAGCGAGTGAAGGACGTGAACACGTAACACACTTGTATCACCCACGCAAAAGAATCGTATCATGCACAGTGGATAGATTCACAGTCATTTGGACATGTATGGCTAAACCACATAAACAGCAGAGTCAAAATAATTCTACTGAATTGAAGTGTCCGATTCGGGGTGCCCCCGAACATCACCTCCGAGGTTCAAATGAATCGATCCGAGCGACAAAGGATGCCCCAGACATCCTGAGCATCGGAATGTAGTTAATGTACTTTTTCACAGCCAAACACCGGTTGCCTGTGAACCATTCGGTTTCCTACCACAAACAATTCGATGGGGATCGGGACGGGAATCCGGTGCTGGTATTTGCTGTTGAGCTCTTTCACCGCCATGACAACCACGACGGTGATCAGCCCGGCTGCCAGGTCAGCTAAATTGGTCCGTCGGATGTTGGTAACCACGTCCATGAGCGTCTTAAAAGAAGGATCCGTTGTATTCAGAGATCTTCATTACCATGCACACATCTTTAACTGCATGCAAATTACATGCATCTTGTTCCTTTATTGTTTGCGTGTATATTATTCTTTATTATAGTAGATGAGCACAAAATGGAAGGCTATTCGCAATCGTTATTAGTAAATCGTGTGCTATTTGATGGAAAGCAAACCCCAGCATCCGATACAGAAGGGGTTTGGACATATGGTCTCTGGCAGGGAGATAAAACAATGGTAGCTGTAGACACTCACATAGACTATGGAGAAGCAGCCGGTGTGGTTGTTGGTGGGGATGGAGAGGACAATCTTCAGCTGGGAGACGAGGACATGGAAGGCAGCGGCTGTGGTGAAGCCTCCCACCAGGGGGTCTGACAGGTAACGCACGAGGAAGCCCACCTGGAGAAACCCCATCGCCACCTGCATGGGAGGAGACTGGCTCAGCATGGAGACCGTGTAGGGCCCATTTGGATCACCTGGAAATTCACACGGCTCCTTCTAGGGACTTGAGGTTGTTCTAGATAAGAAAATAGACATTCTAACCCTCTTTGTTTTTTAGAATGTTGTTGCCTTTTGCAAACTCATTTAATATATCCAGTTAATTCTGCACACTCACAATGCTCTCAATGGACCATTACGTGTGTTAATACATTTTCACACCATATTTTCTCCCCTCCGCAGTTTGGTCCAACAAATTACGGGAGAGTTGGAGATTGCTTCAAACCATCCCCCCAGGCATCTTCTGTGACTATTGCACAAAAATGAAATCCTGCTGACGATGCTCCCATGCCATCACCTCTGGGGCTGGCTAGCCCCTCACATGCTAGCGGCACAGTCAAAAGTTAACCCCAAATTGTTGTGAGCCTAAAGAATGAACCATGTGTTATCAATGCTGGTAGCCTGCTTGGATAACAGTGCTAGTTTTGAGGCAGTGGTCAGTTTGGTGTTATTAAACAGTGCCTCAATGCAGTTCTACCAACTGGCCGGCCCACACTATCTCATTTGCTTTAACCTACTTTGACAGAAGCTGAGACATAAGCATTCACCAACACGGCAACAACATCTGCTACAACGTGTAAGAAACCTGAAACAATTACCTGAAACAATCCAACCAGCAGAGTCATGGAGGAGGCTACCATGATCCTCTGGGCTTCCATGGCCTCTACATCTACAGCTTTCACTTCAGCCCCAGTCCCATTCATACCCGTGCCATTCACAGGAAGCAGGAAGTGATCATCAGGGGCAAGGGTCAACACCACAGAGCCCACCATTAGACAGGTGACGGGGAAGGGACCTAAAAGGGGCAGGACATTGAGGAATGTTATTCAGCTGAATGTAAACACTACAGGAGACGCGGGAGCTTGTCATAGCTATTTAATAGATGCATTGTCATTGGGTAGTGCGGGTGTCAGTTGAATGTAGGGTGGGGGAAGGCCCTACCCACAGAGATGTGTCTGGAGGTCCCCAGCAGGAAGTAGGTAAGGATGGGGAAGAAGGCCGAGTAGAGTCCATAGACCGGAGGCACAGACACCAGCAGGGCGTAGGCCAGACCTGAGAAACAGACACAAAGAAACATGCGTGTGCTCTGTGAAGATGTACTGTTAAAGACCTTTACTGTTATGAGACATCAAAAGAAAGAAAGGTCACAGTGGATTATAATTGTCATTTTTTTTGTTTAATAAAGACAAACACGGGACATATACCTTGCAGACTGCACACTAGACCAGTGCTCACACCAGAAATTACATCACTGGGAAGCCACTCTCTGATTGGGTATCTGGAAAGCCAGTCAATGACCGGAAACACTCCTTTTACCACTTTTATGGCCCGTTTACCGGAGCAGCTGCATGGGAGAAACATATTTTAGTACAATCATCACAAACATTCATGTTTCATTGACATTTTAAAGCCTTCAATTAAAAACCTTGCGGCTACTGTTACTGGATGTTGGAACTTATGTGCAATTAGCTGCTGAAAAGCTTTTTTTGCCGTTTGGATATTTTCCAAATACTATAATTTGTCACCAAGTCATTTCCTTGTGCTAGTTAGACTCATTTGAATTCACCTGTTCATCGGTTTAATTGTCCGGGCTCAGCAGATATTTAAGAGCTGCAAACACTTAATTTAGACCCAAGATAGAAAAACCAACACCATTTACAAGATGTTTTTAAGAAGCCTGGATGTTTTCTTTTACCATTTGTCTATTTGTTTTGCCTCAGTTTGTCTTTCACTTTTTATTCTAAATTGATGTGGGTTATTATTTAGCTATCTGGTCCCAGTACTGTGAACCCATGATGGGTGTATTTCATTGGTTCATAGTCGTTTCTAGAACCCAGTTTAAACTTCAGTGGACAGCCCATGAGTCTTTCCAGGACCCAGTTCAAACTTCAGTGGACACCCCATGAGTCTTTCCAGGACCCAGTTCAAACTTCAGTTGACAGCCCATGAGCCTTTCCAGGACCCAGTTCAAACTTCAGTGGACACCCCATGAGTTTTTCCAGGACCCAGTTTTCAGTTTTGATTGTCAGGGATTTTGGTTTGAGCGACACAGATTGGTAGGGAATGTAACAATAACACTGACCCCCAGGTCCGGCAGAGTCTCTCCCTCAGGGGTCTTTCCTCTCTGGCCTGTCTCTGATGGTCTTCCTCAAATTTGGGGTTTGAGTAGATGGGTCTGGACACAATGTATGAAAGGTGGTTCTGTGGAGCGAGGGGATCCATACTTCTCCCTGTGAAGGAAACGGGTCAAATTTTAAATGATGGGTCCATACTGCTCCACAGGAGTGCATGTATGTATGTATGTATGTATGTATGGATATATGGAAATACACACATATACATACATACACATACACACATTTTGTTGTTACCTAAGATGCTATTGTATTTAGACATTTCATATCATCTCCTAACCACCAACACAACTGTGAGGTTGAAGGACAATGGCATCTGCAAATACAAAACATAGAGCTGTCACAAGTTAGTTCATATCCTTTGTTTAGTTTATTTATCTCATGAAAATGTTTTGAGCAAAAACAAATAATGTCATTCAGGTCCTTTCAGAGGTTTTGCTTATGTACATGGGGTCTTCGACTTTTCCAGAACGTTTCAATAGATCTACTTGACAAGTACTTCTGTGTACTGGTTTCAGCTTAAACCCCAGGGCATCTCTAATATTGAGTAAGAACTGTCCCTGCCATGTGTAGGTAACAGGCTGGTTACAGGCTGGTTACCGACGACATAGCAGTGCCGGGCTAAGAATACATCCAACACACAAGATATTAGTAAAGCCTAAACCGGGGAGGCTATGTAACCCAAGCATGCAAGATAAAGAGTTCAAAGCCCATGCCAGTCTGCTAGTGAAAATCCTACTTGTATGACATAGGAAACCCCTGAATGGAAGAGTAGTGGTGGCTCTGATATGGTACAGCTGATATGACACCAGAGGCTGAGTTGAAAGAGGGTTTTGTGTTCCAATCAGAACAACTCTCTACCTCTCCGTGCGATTATGTCAGTGAATAGTTCCTACAATCAGATTCATTGTTTAAAAGCCACCACCGGAGCCCTTTGAAAAGTGAAGTTAGTAGACCAAATTAGATACCCTGGCTTGATAACCTATGACCATTATACTTGAAGAAATATTGAATTTCATTATTATTTCCTGATTATTATATTATTATTATATTATTTCCTGATTATTATATCTTTGATGAGCCGTGTATACAATTTGACCATGATTTTGGTGTAGTCAGTTTAGCACTACAATAAAATACAGCCGCATAAATATCTACACATCCATGTGTCACACCTAAAAATATATATTTTGTAAATCATAATTTTTATACAACACGAGTCACACTTACCCAATCTCTTGGCCTAGTTCTTTAAAATTCAGAATGTGGCTCCTTGTCAAGAAAAATACTTTCATCCCCTAATTTCAGCATTAAGCGTTGCACATTGTCTAAAGAAAACAGTTTCTAAATGTCATTCCTCTCCCTCCAACTCCACCTCAGAGCCTCACCCTTGTGCATGTGGAAGGGATATATGAGGGTTGAGGCTGGGGGGAGTCGGGGAGCTGAGGGTGAAGGGAGGTGTGTCCATCATAGCATGCTGGTGGAGGAAGCACAGGGGACTTACCTCTCAGAGGGTCACTGTGTGTGTGTGTGTGGGGGGGGGGGCTCTATATTTCTTGTTGACCAGTACAAATGTGAGTAATAACTTACAGGTACCAAAATGCACTGAACGTTTTTTGACCCTATCCTTAGCACAGAACGTCCAGCAAAGCCCCCCCCCCCGGGAAAAACTATTTTTTGATAAGATAAGGTGGGTTTGTTTTGTACCAGGCCGGTTGTGTTACTACAGTTGGCTATGCATCCAAAACCTGTGTGTTTGTAGATATGCATGCGTGTGTGTGTGGGGGGGTTTGTGTGTGTGTGTGCGATAGTTTGTCTTGACCGGTTTCAGTGTAACTGATTACTGAAAGGGAGACTGAATGCACTGAACATTGTCTGATCTTTCTCTTTAGCACAGAATGTCCTGCGAGATCCATCATCACAACACATTCAAATAAAACAGTGTGTAGACACGTGAAACATGCCATTTAACCAGGTGAGTATGTTAAGGACACATTCTAATTTACAACAATGACGGGGAGCAATATCGCATTACTCTGGGATCACGTCCTCTAACACTATCTCAAACATTGAGGTCTGAATCCTAAGCAACCTGACAAAACACTGTTTGATGCACAAAATGGCCACAGACTGTAGCTACTGTAAGTAATATTTCAAAGCTGTGTGTGGGAAAACCAACACACATCTAAAGTGTTTTGTAGGTGGTAGGTGTTACAACCTCCTTAAAGAAATGTTTTAATTGAGCATTTACTGTTTGCAGATTTCTGGACACCCCAGAGTTGGTGCAGGTGCAGCCATCACTGGTAAGTCCGGCATGACTGGTACATTTGGTTTATTAAACAGAAATAACAATGGGGAAATCTAAGGGCGAGACAAGACAGCCACGGTATTGGGGATATTTAGGTTTTTACAAGGGTCAGGGTTAACATTTTAGCCTCAATAGGGTCCGACTACGGCAAGCATGGTCACATGACGTACCTACAGAGGCTGAGGTACATGTAGCCCACACTGTATGACTTAGCCACACTTAGCCACACATTATAGAAACATGGAGCCAGCAAGTTGTTGTGTGTTGACAGATCCGTATTAGCTTGTCATTCTGTGGCTATATTATGCAAATAAGTAATACAATAAGCAATAAAAGTTTACCGGTCTTAGATTTACAAGTCAATTTGTATTTGGCTTCAAAGCAATCTTGCCAATAAAAGTTTACCGGTCTTAGATTTACAAGTCGATTTGTATTTGAACATTCGTAGAATGTTCTGTCAAATACAAACTATACATAAAACCAAGATAAATAAATAGCTTTTAATCATTAAAGAGGAGTTACATTATACATATTGTTACTGTTTCTACTTCATGCTGTACCTGCAAAGTAGTTCAAATGCTGTCAGTTCCCCTTTGAGATGCATTTTGTTTTTTTGGGCCACATGTTGTCAATGTGACAATGTTGAGCAGAAAACAAATCAACGAAAAGGAGGGCTATGTCAAATGTGTACCTAAACAAAATGTTCGATCTGAAACTGGCTTTAAAACTTCATGGCTAAATGAATTATTATACTTTATAAATAAATTATGCACATGACCAAATTGGCAGGCCTACAAAAAAATGCAGCAATCCCAGACTGCATGTTTAAGTATTAGTCTGTTTAGTGCAGCATATGTCCAGTTGCAATGATAACGTAACTTTGCATACTTGGATCAGAACTGCAGTGGAGAAATGTAGATGCTCAATGTCCAGTGCACTGTAATATATTCAGCCTACAATTTATTTTATACCAGGAGCGAGAGATTGGAAATGACAGTGCTTCCTAACCTGGGCGTAGTTCTGAGTTCAAAAAGGGGGGAGAGAAAAATACTAATAAATCATTTTTATCCTCCCCCTGCCTCCCCATCACACAAACAGCCTGAGGAACGACAGTAACTGATTGCGAACTAGGTTTGCCTTAAACTCAAGCTACAAAACTTGCAAACAGTTGCAAACAGTTGCAAAGTTATGTTCTTACAATGAATAAATGCCCTACTTATTATATAATAATTAGAATAACTATAATTATTTTATACAACCATTAGTAACTGTTCTGTAACTCTTCTGTAACTGGTTGAAAACGATTCCTACAATGACTATTGAAACAAAGCATAGGTCTGGTGTTTGGAGAGTGCTTCAATGTAAACTTATTGTCAGCGGTACCTATGTATGTCTATGTTACAGCATTACTCTGAACACACACCGAGGTTCTACATCTGAATATTGGTGTTGTTAATAGTTCTGTAGACCAAAGTTTTCCATAATCTAATCTTTGTTTATGTAGACTGCCAAGTGTGTCATGAGTGATGTATTATTCTTTTTTTTATATTAATAATATTGGTAGAGCTAAAAAATATATCACAGTGTATTGTGTTTTTTTCTCAAAATAGGTTACAGGACTAATTATTTTATTTGGTTGATTTGCTGTATTCCAAACAGTTGTGTACGGAGCGGCGGTGACATTAGACAGGTGTTTAGCCTTTTTGACCTAGCTTACTCTCTAGCTCAACGCCGTTTCCCCTAATTGACAACCACACAGTTTAACACCAGTTCAGAGATGTTTAGTACATATAGACATTTCTGAAATGCGCTGTTCTTTATGTAACTGCTACAGCACTTTGGTAGTCAAATCTCCATGTCATTGTTTGGTTTCCCTGGAAAAGTAGAACCCTCCCTCTTCATTTTTCCAAGAGCTGTATATAAACAAAATGAAGATTCAAGTATTTAAAAAGTCAAACACTTGAGATGGTCTTCTAGTGTTCTTCTAGATATTTTGTGTGGACTTCAAGAAGAGTAGTTGGTGCCTTTGGCAAAAGGTAATGAGTCTTAAAATATTAAATACAATTAACATTTGCGTGGCATGACTTTTGAACCCACAGTATACAGGAGCTCCCCAGGTTTGGTGACAGAGGTGTCAGTACCAGAAGGACTTCACTGTAGAGACACTATTAATTATGAAATGTGTTGGGGCAGAGGCTGTTTCTACAACGTTGGCCAATGTAAATGTTCTAAGTCTATTGATAGTAGGTCTGGAAAATACACAATCAATAGGGAAAACCTTACAATCTCCAACATTGAAATGAACCAGGAGAGTTACTGCTGTTGTGAAAATGACAAATGGATAAATTACGACTATTCAGCGTCCTACAGTCTAGCGGTAGTAAAAGGTTAGTGTCGTAAGTCTTCGTCATTGCTTGTTGAATGGTTCCTCCTTCTGAGGTTTGTTTACTATCAACCAGACACTGTAACATGCTACATTGTTGATTGAACCCTAATTGGAGATCCATAGTCCAGGTATTACAGCTGAATATAGCACCAATCCCCTTTAGTCCTGGGTTGTTTATTCTGTTTTCTTGTCTTTCTGTAGCCTATTTTAGTGACAGTTGATTCTGATATGTCTTATCTTATCTTACACAGGTTGTCAAAGGAACCTAATGAATGAAGTGGATTTTCTTGGGAATAATATGAATCAGCCTTTCAAAACTCCAAATGCAAAACAATGCCAGGAGAAATGCACCGAAAATAACATGTGCCAGTACTTCACTTTTGAAAGTCAAGGGTACACGCCCAACAGGGCCAGGGTCCATTTGAATTGAAGATACACAATGAAGAAAGTCATCTCAAATTTAAACAGAACAATTGAAAAAAGGATGTTTCCAATTATATGATTTTAAATAAAAATCATAAAATGAACTTGAATCAACAATTTAAATTAACCACCTTGATATTGTATACCTTCAAATCAAATGAAGCCCAACCTTGATGCTGATGAAAATGTTGTTTATTCCTGTTAAAACTGAGATATATAAATTATTAGGAACAGTCATCTTGAATGTTCCTTTTGACAATTATTATATTGGTGATATTTTCCAACAGAAACACATGAAAGCATCAATTGGTAATATGCCGCTTACAATACAACAACTCAAACAAGCAACCTCAGGATACTCCCTGAAAAGCTGCACTGGTAAAAGTGAGTACGCATGTATAAGACTGATAGAGCTAAACAACAGGGGTTTAGTGAACTTAGACCCATTACATAGGATAGAATAGTGAAAAAATTAAGCCTTTTCAAGGACTCTAAGAGAAAATATCCTGCAATTAACAATGTTACACGCTAAATTAAAGGGTCCTTCCTGAATGTCAGGATCCCTGAGCACATGGCCTGTGCCCCTAGTCAGTCAATTAGGGATTAGATCTTAAAACGGGCTAATAATATAGACAAAATTAAAACAAGTGTTAAGTGGTAAAGATGTGTATTCTACCCCCTCTAGTGGCCACGACTAACATTCCCAGAGCACATAATCTGCATATGGAAAGAAGCCCCAGAGCATAAGCATTGATGTGTTTCCGGTTTATTTTCTCTGTCAAATGGACATGCCAGCAGAGCCCTGTTTAACAGAAAGGTTGAGCTACAGACCCACAGTTTGTAAATGTAGTCTTTATTCTAATGCAGTCTGAATATATAGAGTTTGTTGCAATTGGATTCATAACCAATTCTGACTCAAACTTTCTCTATTCAATGCCCCTGACACTGTAATTGTCACCAATAATTACAAATATTTTGCTATCAAACAGAATATGTTGCCTGCATTTAATAATACAAAGCAGAAGTAATAGATGATATTTGTTGCTACCCAGCAGTAAGCAAGCAGTCATATGCATTTTTCTATATCACACAGTCACCTACTCAGCCAAAGAATACCATCTTGTCAATGAGAACAGAAGCTGGTCCAAGGCTCAGGACTACTGCACACAGCACCACACCAACATGTCCATCATACACACAGAAGAAGACAGGAATGCAACTGAACACTCTTTGAGAGGTTTCAGTGATCATCTATGGATCGGTCTACATAGGGCTGGTCCAAATGATAAACGGACATGGTCTGATGCTGAGGAATTCATGTTCTTCAACTGGTTTAATGTTCATGATAAAACACAATTTGACTGTGCCTTTTCTGTTTCATCTCAGTGGAGCGCTCTGACAACAAAACGTGGGAATGGTCTAGCGAGGAACCATTCCAAAATTGGGACGATCCACAGAAGGATGGCGACTGCGCAAAGATGAACTCAGGCGGAAAATGGACCCCAGAAGACAGTTCTAGAAAATATGCTTTCCTATGCTTATGGATGTGAGTTCAACCTTGAGAGAGGGTAGTTCAACTAATGTATGTGGTCAATCATCCTCAACTAAGTTACATTTTAAATTGAATCCACAGAAAGAAAATCCAAGTTAAGAGTATATAGCAACTAAACATTTAACACAGTTGTCTGCAATAATTGGCTGATGTGATAGAAAACTAACAAACATGTTCCACTTTATTATAACGCAGATCCAAGGAACACCCCCGAAACACCTACCTCTGAAACGGACAAATCCATGTCAACTCTACCTCCCTCAATGAAGATTTCCACCACCAGACCAGCAACTACTAATAGTGAACAGCTCTACAGCGCCACAACACCCACGACATCTACAGGAAAACTGACATCAGCTCCCACCTTCCCAGGCTCCCAGAAGACAACGTTCCTGGTCTCTTAAAATACAACGATAAACCTGGTATCAATGTTCTATCATCCTCTTGATGATGTTCCAATAGATCTCCACTAGAGGGCTCTCCGCGACAGCTTGGACAATGCAAACACCACACATCTGACACACCTTTGATCTGGACCAAGCTTTTCAAATAATTTGTGCTTAAACAAATTTGTGCTTATTTTATTTTGTTCCGTTAGATTTCTGATAGATATTCAAAAAATATCATTAAAATTGCCAAAATCCCACCCTAAGATCTGAAAAAGAATGAGTGCTGCATGAAACAATTCCGGTTATACAACTTGATTGTCTTGTTTGTGTGGTCAGACCTGATTCTGTATAGATTGGCAATTTCAACCCTAAAGGTAACTTTGTGCTGAACCCACCTAAACACTAAGTGCACACCTATCCACAAAATGTGCAACTATTGACTAAATGGACACCTATAGACTAAATGCACATCTATAGATTAAATGCACAGCTTACACTAAATGCCCAACTTGTCATAATAATAAACAGGCAACATTACCCACAGCATGTCACTGTACTTCCCCCGCATGGGCCAGAAATATATTGATACAGAAGGGAAGTCCTTTCTGGCACAGACTATCATGGGCAATGGGTACAGTACAGCTCAAACATCTACAATCAAACCTTTCCATGAAGGTTCTAGCACCAATATCTCTGGCACCGATATCTCTAGCACAGATATCTCTAGCAGTTGAAAGCAGTGTGCTACATGAGTTGTTTCTCCCTTGTGGTGAAAAAACACAGAATACGATTACTGTAGATTACTGTAGGTCAACACAAACATATCTGCATTAAATAAATCTTCACGTTCAAATGTTTTTGTCTCCAGATATCTATGTACATCAAATCACAGAATCCACGAGAAGCTGTTGACCAATCAAAAGGCACTGGTCGTCATATAAGCCACATCTCACCATATAAGAACACTGATAAAGTTCGAATTTATTATGGAGGAAAATATACCTTGGCCCACAAATTTGTTTAAAAACTGTATGCAGTGCCGGCCCTAGCTTTTTGGGCCCCCCCTCTCCTTTACTGGTCAGAGGCTCACTAGCTGTCTGGGGCCCCCTGGCTGTCGGGTGCCCCAAGCGGCCGCGTATGTTGCTTATGCCTAGGGCCGGCCCTGACTGTCTGGTTCTCGGTAACCGCATGAAGGGAAGCAGAGTGTGTTGCGCACCTCCAATCAACTTTGGAAATGCTGTTAATTAGGCCTCCTGTAGTAATGTCATAGCTGAAATGAAGACTTCAATTCGACATTTAACTTTCTACTTGGCCCATATATTTGTACATAACAAAAATTGCAATATCCCCCCATTCCACCCAGCCCACACGCAGACATCGTTCTCAAAATCTATAACCGGCTCTATAGCATGGTTTAACCCCCCTTACGGAAATATCAAGAGTGGGAGTGTGTGTGTGAGAGAGAGAGAGAGAGAGAACCCTGTTGGCAGACAGCTACCGCGGGATTGTGTAGACAGAGCAATCGGTCCAGTCGGATAGCTCATAGACTTTCGGGTTAAAATGTCGGCCAGACCGGGCTACTATCGACAGGAGCTAAATAAGACTGTATGGGAAGTTCCCGAGCGGTTCCAGAACCTGACTCCGGTGGGCTCGGGGGCCTACGGTTCTGTTTGGTGAGTATAGGATATACCGTAGGAGGGAGGGGCGAGGTTAGCTTGAACGATTGAAATTCATACCATAAAGCGTAAAGAGAAAACATGCTTTTGTCTTTCTGACAAAATATTACGCAGTATTGTAGTGTTACTTTCAGTGTTGTATAAACATATATATGTGTTATTATTGCTATATTTACTGGGGAATTGCAGTTAGGTTTGTAATGCGGTTGACAATTTTCATTAACATGTTCTTAGCAATTTCATAAAAATTGCATAGTTCATTATATGAACCTTTCTGTTTGTGGATGATTGTATCAATATGATCTTGGTTTGATTATTCGCATACAATTTTATTACTGTCGTGAGACCATGTTCAAATGATGGGCGTCATCAGTCGATATTTAGACTGTCTGCTGTGATGCCTCTGTTTCCAGGCGTTATTAAACTCCTCCGGCATTCTCAAGTAAACATACCTGATTGAATCCGCCCATAATGTTGGCCTACATAATAACGTGTTGGGTCATCTGTGCATTACACCTGCCAGCATGGGTTTCGGAAGATACATTTAAAATATCTTCAAATATTTGGATTGTTGTTAAATCAAGGCCTATATCAGACCATAAAGTTATTGCCATAAACATTTTACAAACATCAGTTTTGGGTTTCTATTCCTGACCGAAACACTTGAGGTGTTTCTAATGTTACCACATAAAGGTCCTCTTTTTCATAAGTAGGTTGGGCAACATTTCCTTGTTTTCTTTCGAAATCACTCTCTGTCACAATGGAAGAGAGACAGTTGCCATGGCGAGGTGTCATGGTGATAAACACCTCTGCTTGAGTGGCATCTAACCACCTTTATTGATTTATACACAGGAAGGGATGGTAAGTGCTTGTTGGTTTCAGTCAGTTTTTTACTGTAACAGCGCTAATAGCTGGATCAGATTGGCATGGTGGGCGTAATAGTTTATACTAGTACACCAATCGGTCCGATGCTTCTATGCCACCGGGTGTAGACAGCGAGGGATCTTCTGTGGACAATCCCAGGGAGACAGAAAACCGACCTCTGTGATGCAGCAGATATGGAGGTGCTGCGAGGCACAGGAAATGAGGATTCATCGCGTCGCTTCAGGAAGCGTCTATGGGCCAGCAAAAGGGACAGACTCAAATCAGCGGTGTACTTTCATTATGCCGGCCCATTTGCTTCAATGAGGACCTCCTGAGAGCATAATACGGTTATAACACTGTCCAGTTATAACCGGCAACCCAATTTCTACAGGATTGCTGGGAAACACGGACGAGGACGTGGCTGCACCTTAGACATATGTAAAAACGACATGTCCAATTCACCTATGCATAATACACCTTGTACATGTGTGAACTAGGACAAATATAAACATCCGTGCCTTATAAATGACCATCTGCCACACCGACAACATTCCACCACTGCTGATATCAGTGTAGCCTAGCAGGGATATTCGCATTCCTGCACTGCATCTCCGTCTCTTTCTCTGAAGCCAGGCATTGTTCTGCCATTGTTAGGGACGTCTCCATGGCCGAGCTGATTGATTAGTCGAGGGATGGGGGAGGGTTTAAGATTTTTGGGAGCTTTTTGATTGGGGGTTGGTAGAGCCTGGGGGGGGGGGGGGGCC
>JACXGK010001392.1:0-16923 GCA_016801125.1 Novumbra hubbsi | reverse complement strand
CTGACACACTTAGCATTTCTGTTCCATTATTTTAAACCACAGATGCAAACACGCAGATATATGAATTTAGACGCAAATGTACATTGGATTGTCTGAGATTCACACTTTTGTGGTGGATACATGGCAGACTCCATTCCAATAAATTCATTATGCATTTAATAAGCTACAAAACATTGGTGAAATGTAGTAAACATCGTTGTCATTCTTGAGACACATTACTTCCACTTCCCTTAAAGTATTAGAATTTGTCATTTGCCTTTCAGCTTACAAACTGCAGACCCCTAATTCAGTCTCCGGATATTACAACGGACCATCTTGGCTGGTGACATAACCCATAAGTGTTCTGGTTGTAGAACTTGTCAATGAGGCCGATCATATTTCGTAGAATAAAACTGGGAAGCACCTTGGTCCAAAGACATGTAACCTTAATATAGCTTAGTGTCAATATTTTCTGCATTGTCAATGCTTTATTTAATTCAAATAACTACACATCAACTCCAATTCCCACTGCTGCAAGGCTGTGCTAATCCTGGCTATTGTGAACAAATGTTGTTGTGCAGAGTTTAATTACAACATGCGAAGACAAGCGATGGCTGCCAAATGTTCTCTTAACTCTTAAGAACACGGGACTGCCTAAACCTATTTTTTACAAGCAAGCCGCCAGTGGGGGAAAGATGCATTACTAAGTAAAAACTAGTTGCTTCGACAGATCCTTTAATATCCTCCAACTTTGTTCTTTTGGTTAATGTAGATTTACTGTCTAGATGTAGATTGCCTGGGGAAGGGAAGTTACTTTGCAATAGATATTGTGATGCCTTCGAAACCACCCTTCCTCTTTAACACCATCCTTCCTCCCCAGGCAATCGTCCTGTTTTTAAACCAGAGTTGCATTATTGAAACTGCTGATCGCACTTTTGGAGATGGAAGACATTCATTTACAGACATCGATGCCTAGTCTGCCTATGCTAGAGGCCAGCAGAGTGGACAGCCATGAAAAAGGAAAAAGACAGTAGTAGATTACAATGTGTGTGTGTGTGTGTATGTGTGTGTGTGTTTATGTGCACACTATAGCTGCGCCAGGGATGGAGAGGTCTGACTTGTTATGATGGGTATGTGATGCATCTAGTAGCAGCAATGTAGCATTCTACATCCCACTGCTGGCTCAGATCTGAAGCTGAGCACGATCGACATTTGTCCCGAGATGGGAGAACACATGCTGCAGGAGCATAGGAGGCCCAGTAAAGAGCTTTTTATCTGAAGATTAAATCCCAATGCCCCATGGCAGGGAAGGGGACATTGCACAGTGTAACAGTCAATTTTGTGTTTTGACATCAAACCTAGAGCCATCTTTGTGACCAGCCCTAATGGGTCGATACCCCCCCCCCCCTCATGGCTGATGTGTTTGGCAGCGTGTGTATTATCCAGGTGGGCGCTACGGATTACTGCTGGAAAAGGCAACTTTTCATCTAACGAGTAAAGGTCTGAGGACCTCCGTTGATAGAAAGTTGCTGTGGAAATCCAGTGAATTAGCATAGCTGCTCGCTTGGCTGGCCTTTTTTACAGGTCCTTCTGGGAAAGCAGCAGGTGTTCTTGTGGCCCTGATGAAATGAATGCGAAACAGATGTCAGCATGCTGTCGCAACAGTTTTGCCCGACTGCACATTGGGCGCAAACCTATGGCCCTCTGTTTCGCAACACGGGACCACCGTCCTTGACAATGTTCAAAGTGTTTGCTATACACAACTATACCATTTGGCAAAGCCGTGGCCTCGTGGCCAGAATGCCGTTGCCTTTACATGAACCCTTTCTCTGTCTCATTTCCTCTTTATCACGGTATATTACGGCTTCTTCTCTTTACCCTCACATTTCTGGTCGTCACTTGCTTCTATAAACAGAAACGCATCAATTTCTCTTCTTAAAGTATGTTTTACAATTTAGCTAACCTGAACTTTAACCCCACTGGTAACTTCTTATCTTTTGAGTACAATAAATGAAAACCAAAAAGGTTTAGAGTCCGGTGGGATTTCCAAATCCCGTTTTACTTCCTGTCTGGTACTTCTTGTCTGGTCTTTCTGTTTCTACAGTCCATTGTCTATCTATTTACACAGTTAACGCTTTGAGTTAAGGGAGATACAGCTCCAAATTTAACAAAGTAATAAAAGTATTAATGTCAACAATTAATACAAAAATGCAATACCTGTACAAGATTAAGTAAAACATATTTCAAAAGGAGAAAAAAAGTGGTTCGAATAATTAAACCAGCCACTTGTTTGGAAGGAAAGCGGTTCATTTTGCTATATTCTCTCTCCCTCCTCTCCTGCCATTCCACTCTTCCTCTCGCACTTCTTCACTCCCACAGCTCAGCTTACGATGTACGGCTAAGACAGAAGGTAGCAGTGAAGAAGCTGTCGCGTCCTTTCCAGTCCCTTATCCACAGTAGGCGCTCGTACCGAGAGCTACGTCTACTCAAGCACATGAAACACGAGAATGTAAGTAAGGGCCGATTGAAGCCACTCAGTGTTAACGAGCTGACTAATCCTGCCTTGATAATGCATTCTGACACCTCTCCCGCAACAGGTAATAGGCCTTCTGGATGTATTCTCTCCTGCCACATCATTAGAGGACTTCCATGAAGTGTGAGTGTGCTGAAAGGACACTAGGTCATCCAACATTGAATTAGCATTGATCACCTTGACACATACTGTATAACTAAATTGAAACATAATTCCCATTCCAGTTTTAACCCCAGGAAGAGTAGCAACCGCCATGGCAATTAAAAGGAAGTCTTAAGAAATACAGAATAGCATGCTCAGTTCTAACAGTCCCATCATCCTCCCCCTGCTAGTTACCTGGTAACCAACCTGATGGGGGCGGACCTAAACAACATTGTCAAATTCCAGCGTCTCTCCGATGAGCATGTGCAGTTCCTGATTTATCAGTTGCTAAGAGGCCTTAAGGTAATTCACCTGCCAATATACAAGCCATGTTTAACACTTCCATACTATGCCCTATACAAGCCATGTTTTACACTTCCATACTATGCCCTATACAAGCCATGTTTTACAATTCCGTACTATGCCCTATACAATGTTTTACAGGAATATTCCTTTGGTTTCTATAATACAGCCTGATATTGTATTGTATATATTTTACAGTAAAATGCAAAAAGTGGCTGGAATTGAATATATGCCTTCACACGTGATTACAAATGCAGATATGCTGCTAGGTTTGGAGGCTACATTACACCTTCTCTCACCAGGCAACACACATTGGTATGTCGTCGGCCTAGTAACTAACCAGCCTTGTTACCAAGCAATGGAGACCCTTTAAGACACCACTGTCGCCAATGACATTTGACCGCGGTCTCCCCTTTCTTTCCTCCCCCATCCCTTCCCCGTCTCCCCCTGAACAGTACATCCATTCAGCTGGACTGATCCACAGAGTGAGTGGCGATTCCCCTTTTCTCTTCTCTTCATACTCACTCTTTTCATGTGACCTCCTCTCCGCCTTCTACATTCAAGTCATTTAGCAGACACTCTTATACAGAGTGACTAACTCATAAAGGCAGTCTCCTGGAGGGCAGTTGCCTTGCAGGAGTTCTTTCTTTGTCGTAAAAGACCACTATGTATTTAGAATACAGGGGTCTGTGTGAAAATAGTAGTAGATGTCATTACATCAGTCCTTACTGTTCAAACAGAATTTATACGGTACCAGGAAAAAGTTTGGGCACACCGACTCATTTAAGGTTGTTTCTTAATTTTGTTTTCTTTTCCAAAAAACAGTTTAACAAATAAAAAACTACACAAATATTTTAGATTCAAAGTAGCCCCCCTTGGCCTTGATGACAGCTTTGCACACTTGTCAATCTCTCAATCATTGGTGGAATCCTTCTTAATGCCATAGGGTGGGTGTACAGAGAGTGACAAGGTCTGGGCTACAGTAGTCTATATTATGGCAAGAACTGTTTCAATAAACAAAAAGAAACTACAGCCCATCATTACTTTGAACCATTAAAGTCAATCAATCCGGAAAATCCAAGTTTTTTCAAGTGTCGTGGCAAAGAGACTGTTGGAAAGGCATTCCAGGTGACTACCTTATAAAGCTGGTTGACAGATTGCCTAGTGTCCAAAGCTGTTATCAAGGTTGACTACATCAGTAGGCTACATTGAATAGAAAATACGTGTTTTTATTTTATTAAACAATTAAGAACTTTCCTTGAAAAAGGGTCCAAGCTTTTGACTGGTACTGTTTAGACCCTATTTTGCACATTTAAACTTAATCCAGCTGCAATAGGATTGTGAATTTGTATTGCCAGAATGTTAAGACCTTTTGATTTTTAAACAGTGCATAGACATCATCTGCCATTTTGTGTGGATGGGTTTCCTATAGTTTTTTTGTCTGGCCATTCGTCCCTGTTTGGGTTGACCTGATCGGTTTTATTTTTGTCTGTCCCACAGGACCTGAAGCCCAGTAACGTGGCAGTGAACGAAGACTGTGAACTGAGGGTAAGCCTCAAACAGTCACAAATGTCTTTCGTACCAAATGGCTGTCACCATGACAACATCTGTCCCTTTCCCTCCCTCAATCCACAGATTCTCGACTTTGGATTGGCCAGGCAGACGGATGACGAGATGACGGGTTACGTGGCGACTCGCTGGTACAGAGCGCCAGAGATCATGCTTAACTGGATGCATTACAATCAGACAGGTACATATGGACACGCATACAATCCACATAGTACCTGACACATCGTTACGACACAAGACGTGCTTCTTCATCCTACAATGTAATCCCCGAAGAGGACATGACAGTATGTATCTGTTACAGTGGATATCTGGTCCGTGGGATGCATTATGGGAGAACTGCTGAAGGGGAAGGTCCTGTTTCCCGGCAACGACTGTATCCTTCACTGACACAGACATGTCGACTGCGTGTTATACTTTAGGCACCAGGGAATGTGATATGTTTAATACACAGCGCTTAGCTGTGGTATATTGGCAATATACAAAAACGCCTTATTGCGTTTATAAACTGAGCAGTAAAACGGACGTGAAGTATACCTGCGTATGCCTATGGCCAGTTGGCATTCAAGATTCAAAGCACCTAGTATATAATCTCTTATCAACCAGGTGGTTTGAATCATGAATACTATTGGCTGATGGCAAATAAGACCACATACAATGGGTGTGACCTAACATCACTTGACTGCTCCAGTTTACTGGTTACAGTGCATTAAAGCGTCTGGGGGGGTTGTGATATATTGTCAATATACCCTGGCTAAGCTTAGTGTCCTGGCATTCTGCAATGCATCCTTACCATAGCCATAAGTACAGTGTCCATATATCTCTTACGTATACCACCCTGTTCAACCAATCATTCAAACCCTCGGTTTTATAATGCCGTGCATGTGTTGGGTCCACAAATGTGTGGCGTTAAGCTACCGCTTTCCCCGCGGTAGCCCGACGAACCCTACAGAGAGGACGGTCACAAGTGTTTGCTGTGGCGTCTGGACTCCAGATCGACCCCCAAGGGATCCCCAGTGGCACAGTTCATAGCAAGTTATTCCGTTGCATTTTTTTTGTCTCATTTCCCGTTAAACGGTCGAATGTTGAATGTCTCGCAAAGGTAACCCGGTTCCAGCCGGTCCAGGATGCCTCACCTGGGCTCCGACAACCAAACGACTGCATTTCCCTGTCATGACGACCCTTAACCCCTCCTGACCTGAAGATATTGACCAGCTGAAGAGGATCATGGAGGTTGTAGGCACCCCGACCCCTGACCTTCTGCAGAAGATCTCCTCTGAACATGTGAGAATGGATAGGCATTGAGGGAGGGGACAGCAACATCAAGGACATATTCGTTTTGAATGAGGAGGCTATTAAAGCAATGGAAATTGCTTCAGTTATACTAAAGATCCATTGGCATGTTTTGATCCCCAATATCATAACCAGAATCTCAGTCCCCCTTTTTGTATTTGACATCTGCCTTATTATTTAGCCTTACATTGACATTTTACACTGGCAATTAGCCATATAACAATTTAGTTAAAACAAAAAGATCTTCTGTGGGCTCCTATCAAATACATTCCTTGTCATTCGACTTGTGATTTCAACTAAACAGAATCCTACAATGAGCCTTATTGGTTCATTCTAGTCTCACAAAAAAAACAGCCTCTGTATATCAAATATCACATTCTAAAGGAGTTTTATTCACTGGCTTGATCTGTTTAATCAATTTACTAATTTGCTGATAGATTATTCAAAGTATGCTTGTGTCATGATTGATTTAAAAATCTATAGCACAGTAATGACTGTAATGTCCGCATTGTTTTTACATTATCTTTCGTTGACGCTTATTTGCAGGCTCAGAAGTATATCCAGTCTCTCCCCTTCATGCCCCAGCAGGACTTAGAGAAGATATTCAGAGGGGCCAACCCACTGGGTGAGACAGTCATAACTAATCATCGATGGTGGCAAGTATAACCCGAGGCTGTAGTCACCTGAAGGCTATTGACAGACATAGCCAGCATTCTTTTTTAACCTGCCTCCTAATCTCAGTCTCCATCTATATCTGTCACTTCTCTGTGATCTCTCCATACCCCGGCCTCAGCCGTGGATCTGCTGAAGCGCATGCTAGTTCTGGACTGTGACGGGCGTATCTCGGCCCGAGAGGCTCTCTCCCACCCTTACTTCTCCCAGTACCATGACCCGGATGACGAACCAGAAGCCCCGCCCTACGACCAGACCCTGGAAAGCAAGGACCGTACGCTGGAGGAATGGAAAGGTGAGCGTGGATAGACAGACGGACAGAAAAAGATGTTGCTCTCCCCTTTCTCTCCCTCACACACACATTTATTGACCTCATCCTTTTTCCTCATCCCCCTGCACAGAGTTAGTGTTCGAGGAGGTGAACGGAACCAAAGCGCCTGTTAGCAAGACCGACAGCCTGCAGGTGGAGCAGTAAGACACTCCCCCTTCCCCCCTCTGCACAGCCTCTCCCCTTTCAGGAGGACGTGCTGCCGCCTCCTCACCGTTTGCCTGACTGAAAGTCGACTTTGGGGGGGAAGACGGAAGAACCGGAGTCGTTGCGGCCTCATAGGCGACACCGTGTCCCCCCACAGGGGCGACGCCTCTCCCCCTGCCCGACTGCATGAGTGTTGTGAAATGGCGGCCGGGGGTGGGGAGGTCCGGCTGAACTAAAGGACTGAGAATACGCATGTTAGGGTTTACGGGGAGCGTGATTGGAGAGCTTACATGTTTACAGTGTGTTGACGGGAAGACAAAGGGGTAGGTGGCATGGAAGCTCAAGTGGTGCCTCAGGCTGGGATACATTAGGAAGTTATGAAAGCAGCGTTCACACGGGCACTGAAGAGGCGGGCGAGTCAGTCATGTAATCGAAAGAAAGAAGCTACATTCCCTTGTGTCCCATCTTCCACCGGCATCGAGCTGAAAAATGTGTCTGGGTTTCTTTTTCTGCTACTGTCGCCTGCCTCAGAGCCGGTAAATATGTGGTCGCAGGGGGACGGACCAGTAACTGCATGGCAACAACGACGCAAAGCGATGGTGTCAAGTCTCCATCGTTTTGGGGCGTTTAGGGATGATTTGAGATATTTCTTATGATTGTACTGTAGGTGCTTGAGATGCTGAAGTCACACTCAAATGTATCCCCAGAGCGATGGTCTACATAGGCAGTCTAAGTCTGGTTATAACACCGGTTTTGTCATTGTAATGACAAAGGGTTCTAGTGAAAGGTATGCTATGTTCCACCCATCATGTTTTTATTTCAGTTGTAGCAAATACCTGTTCTTCCACTGACAAACTAACAGAACAAAATGTCTGCCCCCATAAACACATTGAATACCACTGTTATGTTATTGGACAACATTTATCACCCACTAAAGCTGCCAACGTGCACTAAGTGACCAATGACAGAAGTAAACATGGGACCTGATTATTGGCTGTAATGTTATGAAATCTCCAGTCATCTAATGTTTTGCTTACAGAAGATAAGTATACTTTCAGGCCATTTAAATGCATTTTATTCTTTATGTTCACAACTCGAAAGGACATTGACGGTTAGGTGACACTGGATGTATTGTTGATCGCAACCCTCTGGGGTAGATCTTGCCCAAACGTGTTGGCTTTCATTTTTCTGGTGTTGCTAGTGTCAGATTCCACTGGCCTCCAGGCCCACAGGTTTTACAACACAAACCGTTACTCAATAGCACTCCGAGGTGCATTACACAGTACCTATCATTATAAGCATCTCAACCAAGTTTACAGTCCGTCTGAATGTTGCTGTTACAGGTATAACATTCACTGGGACACATTTAGGAGAAGATTCAGTTTGTCAAGAAATGTCATAAGGGGAACCTCAATCCATTTTCTACATAGTAAAAACCATGCTCTTTGCAACGAAAATAAGACAATAATAATCATAATTTACAATACAGACAATCCAAAGCACTGTCTCGGATAAAGGTCCTTCAGTGACCTGTTGATGTTTGACTATTTATAGTACTGTATGTATCATGTACAAATGTTGACATTATAAACTCAGTAGACTTGAACTGTAACATGATGAATGTATACAAATCTGTATGGTTCAAATACCAGTGTCTTTCAATTCCACAGTGGTATGAATTACAACCGTAAACTGTAGACACTAAGCATTATCAATAAATAACTGAATGTCAACACTGTCATAATGGCAACTCATAACAGTTGTCCATCAACCTGAAACACCATTATTCAGCATGAACAATACAAATTTGGTTGCATATATACAGGCGAAATAAAATCAATTTTCTCCCTGTCTTGTTTACAGACTCATGATTGGCGCATCAATCCAGTTTCTCTAATTAAAAGGTTCTTCAGTCAGTTTGTCGGTTAAAGATGTAGACAATCAGAACATCCAGTGAGGTGCTCATTGTGAAATTGACAATCATGTTTGGCACCAATGTAGAAGCTTCAACCAAAACAAGAGGAAATACAAGAAATGGCCTAGTAGGGCTTGTTAGGAAACCACTCCACAACAGAATAGATCCAGTAAAGGTTAGGGAAAATAGTTTACCATATTTCTGGTCCCAACACTGATAAAAAAACAAATTGGTGTGGCTGAGTTTGTGCAGAAATTGCCTACTATCTATATCAGCAAATCACTCCATGACTTCTGTTTTGCTTTTGCAGACAGCATTTTGACAACATTTTCTTTTTAGACAATAAGGACTCTTATGGGTGTTTGCAACACCCATTAATTGCACAGGACATTCACAAAAGGTCATGAGTCAGGTCAAGCGAAGGAGATGGAGTATTCACGCGTTATAGTATTGGTTACAATTATGTTGACCGCGTCATTGCATACTACTGTGGGACAACGGAAACGCACTGCGCATTTGCCTGGTGCCACAGACTTGGTAGGTGGCAGTGTAGCATAGCTACATGAGAGCGAGCAGACGAAGAACTCGAGTCTTAGACTCAACACTGTCTTTGTTCATTAATTAAGATTGAGTTGTTTGAATACCCTGGACACCATATCAATTTGGATATGTCGATCCGCACGCGGACAGGATTTTACCACCAGGAAGTAAACAAAACGGCATGGGAAGTTCCAGAGAGATACCGTGAGCTAAAGCAGGTGGGAACGGGAGCCTATGGGACAGTATGGTGAGTTAGACAAAAGTTTAACAATAAACAAGCTATAATTCGTTTAGCAAATTTTAAGCCAATATGAAGGAAATATAAAACATTCTACTACAAGTCAGGCCGTGATCGTGCCCATCATAAGCATCGATGTTTTCCGTATACTGTTCTCGCGTTCTCCAGGTTACATCATTATAGGACGTTTTTGTCAAGTAATTATGTCGTGCGCACACGATAAATTAAGTAATCAACGCACAACGTGTTCCAGACTACTAATGCGATTTCTCTCTCATTACAAAACTTGGTTTAGGGTACCCGGCATTAACTTTTTTTGGCTTTGTTAAGTCGGTAAATCATAACAAAGAAACCCAGTTGGCCCCTTCTGAGTAATAGCATAGACCTACTAGTCGTCAGTTGTTGTTCTTATACAATGAAATACTACCACACACAGTTAAAATGTAAATTGCATTCAAATAACAACTTGCCTTTTGAATGTAATGATTTTCTTCCTACCCATTGTCTTGCTTCAGTTCAGCCCAGGATTGGAGGACCGGGGTGAGGGTGGCTATCAAAAAGCTCCACAGACCCTTCCAGTCCAAACTCTTCGCCAAGAGGGCCTATAGAGAACTCCGGCTACTCAAGCACATGAAGCACGAAAATGTGAGCCTTCTCAAATCAACCCCATAAAGAATACGAACATAGTGAATGTCTCTATTACACAATGTAGCTGTCAGTGTACCAATGTGAAACGCAGAGGGATGTCTGCTGGTTGTAAATGCAGTAATTAGTAATAACTCTCCTCACCTGGTTTTTCTCCTTTAAAAGAAGTGCCCCATATCTGCTGACACTAAGAATAAACAAATAAGCAACAGTACGGCATTCAAAACTCACTTTTATTCATAGTAACAGGCCTTTTAGTAATAATAATAATAATAAAATAGTTAACTAACACAGTAAAAGATACATGTGTTCCTCATCATGAGAAATGATCCAGTGAACATAAGATTAGTCAGGAAGTTAAGTACAACTCTTATGGCTAATATTCTTCTTGGAGGTTCGGGTACTTAGTTTTTGTGTGTGAAGTTGGACCAGGGTCGAGCTTGCTGACCACTGCATTAAATGGTTCACTAGGTACAGATAGATCTTCAGTGGTACATGAGGAAAGTCTTTGGATTGGTAACAAATAACCTTAACATCCCCTGATATTGTGGGCCCACAATAACATGGCAATGACAAACCCCATATCACAACTGTGTGTGTGTGTGTGTGTGTGAGGCAAGTGGAATTCATTTCCTGGTACTGTTATTGAGAGATCTTTTTCTTTCCTGGTATTCTTTGATTACCTTGTATCAGGTGATCGGACTGCTCGATGTGTTCACTTCTGAAATCTCATTGGACAGGTTTCATGACTTGTAAGTGCTTCTTTATTCGGTACCTTTTCCGTTTATATGGTGACAGTTTTGGTTACAAGTACTGAATATCTTCCGGTTGCTTCCCCCTTTGTTTTTGCCAGTTACCTGGTCATGCCATTCATGGGTACAGACTTGGGGAAACTGATGAAAATCGAGAAGTTATCCCAGGACAGGGTTCAGTTCCTGGTCTATCAAATGCTGAAGGGCCTCAAGGTTAGATTGACATACACATGCACTCACACAAACCATATTCTGGTTTAAAATGTCAGATGCTCAAACAATTAATACCTTGTAAATATACCACAAAATATATGTATCTTACGCAGTCAAAAATGTGATATCCCTGTAAGAAGAGTGAATGGCAACCTAATTTCAAGGGCCAACCCTGGCTTAGGCATATGAATTATACAAAATGTGTTTTCAAAAATGAAATAGCCACATGGTGATCAGCTACACACTTTTAGCTTTTAGTTTTAGTATCAAAATGAAAAGAGTCCGTTGGGGCCTTGAACATATCCCAGAATGTCCATGCATACCACCGCTGTTCGTAACTCTTCCTTGTTTTGTTCACAGTATATCCACTCTGCAGGGATCATTCACAGGGTGAGTGAACTCTGACCTTTCAACTATGTGCATTGGGCGTAGAGGAATTGCTTTTTGTCACACCCACCCAACCCCCTTATTCAAGTCCAGAGCTCTTTGTGTGTGTGCATGTATTTCTGTCAGACTGGCAGCATGATAATGTACTTTCTCTAAAGGATCTCAAACCTGGGAATTTGGCCGTCAACGAAGATTGTGAGCTAAAGGTACCACATACAGAAATCTACCAGTTCTGTGCTCTTAGTTTTCAGTCTCACTTCCTCTCGATTAAACTCAAACACGCGTAATTGGCTTCAAGGGACAGCCAAAAGTCGGCCACTTAAATGTCTCTCACCTGACTCAGATCCTAGACTTCGGACTGGCCCGACAGGCTGACACAGAGATGACGGGGTATGTCGTCACTCGTTGGTACAGAGCCCCAGAGGTTATCCTCAACTGGATGCACTACACACAAACAGGTGAGTTTCCTTCATGTGGTCACTCATGGCTTACCTTGTACACCCGCAAGTTACGAACAGTCTGTTATGTCGTTTATATAATGTCTGTCCCGTCTTCTTTGGTCTCCCTCAGTGGATATCTGGTCAGTCGGCTGTATCATGGCTGAGATGCTATTGGGCAAGCCGCTGTTCAAGGGAAATGACCGTATCCTTTAATCCGTTGTCTTTCAAGAGGAATCCCAGTGCCCAGGCAAGGGGCGGGTCTTTGGTAACAACACTGGATGGGCATTATGACGATCGTATCTCAAATGTTTTCTGTTCCAAAAAGTAAAGAATATTTTGCAGTCTCTTGCACATTTCTCGGCGTGGCTTTGCAGCTTTGAAACCCGCAAGATGTTAAAATGCTCTGAGACTGTTAACGACATGTTAACGACGTGTCAAAAACGAGTTTCATTGGCGCACCGTGATTGGAGCACAGGCGGAACATCATTTCAACGTAACATCGTGTACCATATGAACTATGACCCTTGACACCTAGGTGAGCTCAGACCTGGACCAACTTAAGGAGATCATGAAGATCACTGGCACACCCTCTGCAGACTTTGTTACAAAGCTACAAAGCCAAGATGTAAGTCTCTCGGGCCTGAGTGTTGAAGCCCACATACTTAACACCACATATACTAAACAGGAATATAAACTTAACATGTAAAGTGTAGGTCCCATGTTTCATGAGCTACAATAAAAGATCACATAAATGTACCATTGGCATTACAATGTGGAATCTATAGATTAGGTCCTACTGATTTCCTTCTATATGGACTGGTTTTGTTGTATGAACTGTAGCTCAGTGCAATATGTGAAATTATTGCACATTATATGTTTGTTTAGTTTACATTGTCATTTGTCAGTTCTTCTTCCCATTAGGCCAAAAATTACATCCGGAGCCTTCCCAAAGTACCAAAGAAAGATTTACACGTGCTCTTCTCCAAAGCTAGCTCAGACGGTGAGCAAACATTCACAGAATATGTTGCACAGTTTACTCAACCTCAATCTCTGAGACCACATTAGGTGAAAACAAAAACAAAAAAAAAAATCACCCGACAGCCACTTTCCAACAGTTTTTCCAACCACAGCACACTATAAAACAGTACATCCGCCTGTGTGACAGCGGTCTGTATGCTGGAGCGCATGCTGTTGCTGGACCCGGAGAGTAGGGTGAGCGCATCAGAGGCACTGGACATGCCCTTCTTCAGCGAGTTCAGAGAGCCAGAGGAGGAGACGGAGGCCCAGCCCTACGATCACTCCATGGACAACACCGACCTGCCTCTGGAACAGTGGAAGCGTAAGGGGGGGGGGGGGGTTCCTTCCTTTCGGGCTCCTCGTCCGTTTACTTGACTGGTTTGAAAGGGATGTAGGTCAGGGGACTGCGATGACCATTGCAAAAAGCTACGCTCAAGCTACTCCTCAAAAGAAATACGGTGACAATTTTTCACAGCCTTTTGTGTTCATATTTAGGCTGCCATGACTTCTGGAGGGCGCTGTGTGTTCACGGAGGGTTATGGTTTGACCATTGCACCGCCGTGGGTCACGCTAATGTGCTGTTTCTCGGGATTATGTCTACAGGTCACACATTTACAGAGATTCTGTCCTTCAGGCCTGCAGCTACGGAGTCCAAGGATCCGAAAGAGACCTCGCTCTGAGAGTGCCGGCTGACACACACAAACACACACACACACACACACAGTTGTCTATGCTTTTGATTGTATATTGTTGTACAGATGTAAGGCTAATGCAATGTACAGAATGTGATTTATTGGTTACAAATACCATTTTAGCCAAATAAACATTTTCATTTTCAATAAACCTTCCGTTGTGTCTGTCTGCAAAACAATGAATTCATGGAAAAGGGAATTCTTACTTGCTTACATGTGAACCATGACTTTGTATGAGTAATGAAAATTCTGAACTAGATTGCAATATGCCCGTTCATACACAGAAATGACCCATGTTGGTGGCCCAAGGACTAGAATAGCAGCATAAACCATTTGTCCATTAGCTTAGAATGGAATATAATGCTACTATATTAATTGCAGTTAAACTTACAATATACATGTTCATTTCACTGTAACGGCAAGAACGTGTATTATGTTTCAGCCGAGCAGCGTTAGAAGCCTTTCCCACATGCACTTATATCAGCTAGTTTCTTCAGCTACGATGTTGACGTCTTTATTAATAACGGGTGAATATGTTCACTTTCAATGCTGCGTCATGTAGTACAGATGGGCTTCATTCACACCGGGGTCCAAAAACCCCCTCTGAGAATGCAGGCGGCCCAAACACGTGCACCGAAACAATCACCACATTGGTACTTGTACTTTACCATTACCTTATCATATTGTCTGCGCAACCATGAGATTACATTTGAATTGCTTAGCTTGGTTTAACGGCCACATTTCTTGGAACGATTTCACAGGTCTTGTTGCAAAATGACACTAATCAACATTTCCGGACTAACACACCTGCTCAAATATTGAAAATACCCACGTAGTAAATGGGGCCCCACCAAGGACACAGATTACATCTGGCTATAAATGGACCACAAACCATGCAGATTTTAGTTCAGGCAACTCTTTGAGAAGCAATGAAGAGAGCCAGTGTTATTCTTCTGCTTATTGCTGGGGTGTTAGCAAACGAGAAAGGTAATCTTCTGTCATTTGTGTGAGGGTTAGGTTGGGAATCAAAACTTGTACAACACGTATCAAAGTAACCCCAAATATGGACATTTTACTTCAAACTAGTCAGATATTCAACCTAAAGGAAAGGTAGGTGTCACAAGAGTACAGTGTGGAGACGGACAGGGCACAGCTGTTGACCTTCACACATACAGGAATCCAAACTGTGTACCTCATTCATCAGCCTCTCTTAACAATTAAATGTGGAGGCATCAAAGTTATAATAATGTACCCTTAGGCTCAAGGGACCTGTTTAAATGTCTTACCATTTAACACCAAACGGATATGCAAGTGATCTTATATATAAATTGTTTGGTGTACTCTTCATCAGATTAATGTGAAATAACATTTTACAAAAAGTGATAAAAACTAACGTCTCTGTGACTAGTTTTCTATTGTATTCTCCTGTTTGTGTTGTCACAGATCTCCGCTGGCAGAACAGCTATCATCTGCCATTAGATTTTACATGCCCAGCAGGACAATCGATCTCTCGCATAGACAGGTGAGAAAGGTTCTGCCCTTACGACCAGTCTTTCAGAAAAACCTGTTTTTGCTTCTGCCCTCAAACGTTTCCAAAGTGTCCTTTCTATTCCTACGGCGCCAAAGGAACTAATTCTGAGGCTCACTTAGCAAGCTGTTGCAGTGGAGCATTTCAGATCAGAAATAACCTTGAAACCCGTGAAATTGACTTTGGGGCTTCATTTATTGAGTGCCAATAAAGTTCTGCATCTCAACTCTGCATTGTTAATGTTTCTATTCCCATAGTGAGCATCACAACAAATATGAAGATCGCCTCTGGGACTTCACATGCCAAGACTCATTTGAGTCATCCACTAGCTGCGTCACGTCTGTCTACGTAAATGACTTTGACAAACCTTTCACCTACCAATGCTCTAGCCAACAAGTCATGACAGGGATGCACAGCTATTTTGACAACAAAACAAAGGACCGGAGGTAAGAAATCACTGACAGTCCCGTACTATGAGATTGTATTTGATTTGTATTACAACCTCGTTTCCAAAGAATTTGACACTGTGTAAGAATGCAAAGATGTGCAAATCGTTCAAATCCTATAGTCAAAAGAAAATAGTACAAAGACAACATATGAAATGTTGAAACAGAAAATTGTTAAGAGTTTGGAGATCTTTGATACATAATATCTTGGATATCTTCAAAGGTGTGCTTTGAAGGTGTGTGTGTCCCCCCCCTTATATGGGGACCTGGCCCATATAATCCACGGGCATGTTTCAATTTTAGCGCCAACAGAATGTTTAAAAAGAAAGACTATACTTATACCTTAATTTCAAACAATGTTTTCACAGATGGAAGTTCACGTGTTGCGGAGCGCAGACATCTTGTACGGATTCATGCGGGTGGTCCAACTATGTCAACTGGTTTGACGAACCCTTTACGTTCGAAGTCCCGCCCAACACCTTCTTGGTGGCTGTTGATAGCTACCACGACAACCATGCTGAGTGAGTATGATTATTCATTGGCTGTTGTCTGTTGTCTGTTTTGGGGCCAGGTTCCCATTGTTGTCGGTTATTTTACATGACACGAGCTTCGGCAATGTCTCTTTTGCAATTTCAGAGATCGGCGTTGGAAATACCAATACTGCACGAAGAGAGAATGCTGATTCTGTCTACAATCAGAATATGTTATTGACTGTAAAATGTATGATTAAAAGTTACAGGCACATTGTTTAATGTCATTGCATTATTATGTTTAAATGGCTCTGCAAGTCAGCCTGTAATCAGTTTCCTGTGGTGGTCAATGAACACATTCATAACAATTCTATAGGGTTTTAGAGCATGACCAACCACCCAGCTCTGGAGTTAGAAGGTCTTTTTTCATTAGAGTTGGTTAATGTTCCACGACGATACCAGTAATTGTAAATCAACTAGGAAACTTCTGTAATCTCAAAACTGCACACTGCCTAATCTGTATTGGGGTTCTGACAATTATCAGTAATCTCTCAGATGTCATGGAGAGTATTCGTCTTATACAGAAAAGCAGGCGTGTTTGGTCTGGCTGACCACGCCCCACCAACCTGTCCCTGACTCCACAGCCAGTCTATGTTCGGTCTGGCTGACCACGCCCCA
>JACXGK010001391.1:20019-61352 GCA_016801125.1 Novumbra hubbsi | reverse complement strand
CGGTGTGTTTGGGATCATTGTCATGCTGAAAGACCCAGCCACGTTTCATCTTCAATGCCGTAGCTGATGGAAGGAGGTTTTCACTCAAAATCTCACGATACATGGCCCCATTCATTCTGTCCTTTACACGGATCAGTCGTCCTGGTCCCTTTGCAGAAAAACAGCCCCAATGTATGAGGTTTCCACCCCCATGCCTCACAGTAGGTATGGTATTCTTTGGATGCAACTCAGCATTCTTTGCCTTCCAAACAGGACATTTTGAGTTTTTACCAAAAAGTTATATTTTGGTTTCATCTGACCATATGACATTCTCCCAATCTTCTTCTGGATCATCCAAATGCTCTCTAGCGAACTTCAGACGGGCCTGGACATGTACTGGCTTCAGCAGGGGGACACGTCTGGCTATGCAGGATTTTAGTCCCTGGCGGCGTAGTGTGTTACTGATGGTAGGCTTTGTTACTTTGGTCCCAGGTCTCTGCAAGTCATTCACTAGGTCCCCCCGTGTGGTTCTGGGATTTTTGCTCACCGTTCTTGTGATCATTTTGACCCCACGGGGTGAGATCTCGCGTGGAGCCCCAGATCGAAGGAGATTATCAGTGGTCTTGTATGTCTTCCATTTCCTAATAATTTCCTAATAATTTCCCACAGTTGATTTCCTCACACCAAGCTGCTTACCTATTGCAGATTCAGTCTTCCCAGCCTGGTGCAGGTCTACAATTTTGTTTCTGATGTCCTTTGACAGCTCTTTGGTCTTGGCCATAGAGGCGTTTGGAGTGTGACTGTTTGAGGTTGTGGACAGGTGTCTTTAATACTGAAAACAACTTCAAACAGGTGCCATTGATAAAGGGAACGAGTGGAGGAGAAGTTACAGTTCTGTGAGAGCAGGAAATCTTGCTTGTTTGTAGGTGACCAAATACTTATTTTCCACCATCATTTGCAAATAAATTCATAAAAAACCTACAATGTGATTCTCTGAATTTCTTTTTCTCATTTCGTCTGTCATAGTTGAAGTGTACCTGTGATGAAAATTACAGCCCTCTCTCATCTTTTTCAGTGGGAGAACTTGCACAATTGGTGGCTGACTAAATACTTTTTTGCCCCACTGTATATAAATTGAAGATCTGTGGAAATCAACATTGAATACTTTGTTTAGAATTGCTGTTTCCATTTAGATGATATCCTCATTATACACAACAGACAAAAGTGGCTGGTTGGTTAACAGCATTCACATTTACGTTGCTATGGCAGCAGCAAATACTTTCTCAGAACACAGATTCTGTAACACGCTTAGTAAGCACTAACACGTGTACTTTGTAAGAACTGCATTGTTTACTTTCAAGTTGTCCAAGAAAATAAAATTAGGAATGGTTTAGACTCAATTCTCCATCTTTATCAACATATATTGCAATGTGTCAGGACCACTGGGCACGATTGAATGTCGGATCTTACTATAATATAAAAGTACAACTGATTGAAGTTGCAATTAAATTGCAATTTAATATGCAAACTATATTAGATGGAAGCAATTTAATATGAATTTAAAAGGTCACTATCCCCATCCCATTTTAAACTGTGAATCCGCCAAAACAGAGCATCCAAACGAGAAGGGCACCAGTTAGGGAATCCATGGAGTGGTTTATGGCAAATCTAAAGGAGTTACAGTCTTTCACAGCTGGGGGAAACTGCTATAATAGTCTGGGTGCTTCACAAACAATTTTATGGGAGAGTGTCAGAAAGAAAACAACTCATATTAAACCTCGGCCAGAGTTAGCCATAAGGCTTGTGGAAGACTATGAGAAGGAGTGTATCTGACGAGACTAAAATGTAACTTTTTGGCCAACATACTAATCACTATGTGTAGTCTAACATCACACATCATCCAGAGAACACCTTTGGTACAGTAAAGCATGGTGGTGGAATCACACCCCTCTCAGGAGCGGCCTGGACATCTTGTAAAGATGGAGAACGAAATGATTGCAGCAATGTAGTGCGAAATCCTAGAAAAAAAACCTGCTGAAGTCTGCAAAAGATCTGGGACTTTGGAAAAGATTAATCTTCCAGCTGGACAATGACCCCAATATTGCAACCAAAGCCACACTGGAGTGGCTTAAAAACAAAAGGGTCAATGTCCTGGAGGGGCTTAGTCAAAGCCCAGACCTCAGTCCAATTAAGAAAATGTGGAATGTCTTGAAAATTGCTGTTCACCAAAGGAGCGGGAGCTTTTTTGCAAAGACATATGGGGAAAAATTGCTATGTTCAGGTCTGCAGAGTTGTTAGTGTTTAGTCCAAATAGACTCACAGCTGTAATGGCCGCCAAAGGTGCCTCTATCAAACATTCAGTGAAGGGAGCGAAAACCTATTTAATGATCTATTCTTTTTACTTTTTTGTTGATTAGTTGAAATAAAACTTTTTAACTGAATCTACTTAGATTTTTTGTAAAAGAAAAAGTCCAAACGGGGTGAATGCTTTAAGAATAGATTTTGTTGACCTTTATGGATGGTAATGCATTGCATTCTTTTCATCTCACACAAAGATGATCCCATTCCCATTCCACTACACACCTAGGCCTTCTTTGTATTTGTTAATTAGTTTTGCTTTCATAGTTACAAGGCCATCATGCTTGATTGAGATGTTTTGTCTTATGTGTTCCTGTCTTATCTCTGGTAAATTCATGTTTTTACATATCATTCTTAAGTTATGTGTGGAATATTTCTAAGCCGCTGCCTCCAGTGCACCCATAGTTCTTTCAGCAAAAACATTATTTTATCTTCCCCCCGTCTCTTTCAATGAAGCACAAAAGGCTGACAAATTAAATATCTTTAAAATAAGTATGGTGACACTAGAACAATACAAATTTACATTAGGCCTCAAGCCTATAGTCTTTTTTCCAGACGTATTAGCTAATAGGAATGTTGTGAGAAATCAAATGAATTAATAGGCTTCAGTTTAATCTGTCTGGACTCACAAATGATCTTCTGCATTGTGTCTTGGGCACCCAAGCCCTAATTGCTACGTTGAAACTTTCGGGGATGTAATGAACAAGTTTCCATTTGTTTTCATTATGAAACATCATGAATTAAATAGCAGGCAAGCCATTTGAGTATAAGCAGTGCATTGTTCAATGTATACAATTAATTCCAAGAAACACAAATCTTTCAGTTAGATCTGTTTATATGTGTCTTGTTGATGTACAGCATCATTGGTTTCTAACTGACGTTTGCTAACTATTGTCACACTTTAAAACAGTTGGCTAGCTACCTTGAAAACCAGCCAAGGATATTGCCTAAATTATTAAATGTGTTTTCATTATATAATATTGTCAAGGTCAAACCTTGTATAACTACATTATTCTAATTTGCTTATAGCTTGGCCTTTCATCTGAATGGTATTAGTTAACTCCAGCACTATGTAGCACAACAACCAATTTGGACATCTCAAAACTCTCAAAATCAGCTTGGGAGATTTAAATTAATTACACTGAGCTTAATGTGTTCCGACAATAGTCACAACCATAATTTTAACTTTGGCTACACTGCTATTAAATGAAAAGTTTCCACACATATAAATCAGAAGAATTAAAGCAAACCAAATGACTTTCTAGGGAAAATGAAATTCCCATTACAAGTAAAACCGGATTGTCTCATCCTCACTGATGTCATTTAAGCCTGTTCATTTCTGTGTACTAAATTAAACTCATGTGTACTAATAATAATATAGCTTGCTCCCATAGTGCTTTTAATTGCTCAATGAATCTCAAAGCACCAGCAAAGTAGCAATGTGTGTGTTTGTATCTTTGTCTCTGTTATTTGTTATTTTTCTTTGCATAATAATACCAGTTCCCAATATAACCTCTATTGTTTATGTGTTGCAGTATGGAGGAGTGTGAGGCACTGTGTTCACGTCTGGCCATCATGGTACAGGGTCAGTTCAGGTGTCTGGGGTCCCTGCAGCACATCAAGAACAGGTCAGTGGCTTTTTGTGTCTCCATTCCGTCCTCACCTTTCCCTTCTCAGCTATAGTCACCTCTGCTGCTGTACCTTTTTCACTCACTAATTTGTTGTTCCCTGTACCAGACCCTTAGCTGGGTTTACTTGTGCTGCCTTGCCAAATCTAATGATGGCATGACAACAGCCAAAACAGATCTGGGGCAGAACTATTCCTATTGTTAACTCACTCAGCTTTTGTTCCCTGCATCTTTTGCCTGGTCTGTTTGTGCAGTCTTGACAACTCATATGCTTTATGTTAGGAAATTGCCATGATAGAAGCTGTCAAGACAACAAGGACCTAGATACCACCTATTGTTCTCAAACCAGTCTCACATTTGTTTTCTGTACCGTGAGCTGGCTTTTTCCCATATATGCACAACTACTGCACAGTGACAACACACACAGTGCACAACTACTGCACAGTGGCAAACACACACAGTGCACAACTACTGCAGTGATAAGACACACAGTGCACAACTACTGCACAGTGACAACACACAAAGTGCACAACTACTGCACAGTGACAACACACACAGTTCACAACTACTGCACAGTGACAACACACACAGTTCACAACTACTGCACAGTGACAACACACACAGTTCAAGGACCTGGCTAACCCATATGCAAACTGGATATTAACATTGATTCAGATTGAAAATGAATGTGTTCATGTGTGTTAATTCCTTTGTGCTAATGTGTGTGTCTCAGGTTTGGCAGCGGATTCACAGTGAAAATGTACCTGACAGTGTCTTCCTGTGATGTGGAGGTTATCACCAATTTCATGCAGCATCACTTTCCCAGCACATACCTCAAGGTGATATACCCAGGACAATCTGGGCAGGGGGATTTAATGAATGAAAAAAGCTGTATTCATCACCAGAAGACATCTCCACCGGTATACATGTTAATGTTTCGGATAATATGTGATTTATTGGTGATTAACCTTTGCCCTGCTCTCTTTTTCTACCAGGACCAGCATTCTTCCATGGTGGAGTATCACGTGCCTGTGGCACCTGGGGGTGTGGCAGACATCTTTGACCAGCTGGAGTCCAACAAAGTTGCTCTGCAGATCAAGCACTTCTCTGTCAGCCAGACAACCCTGGATGAGGTGAGAGAGAGGATGGGAGGGAGGAGACAGGTATAGGGTTTGTGAAAGGAAAGAAAAAACGATCCTGTGAGTGAGGGCATAAAGCATAGAACAAGCATAGGGTGTAAACATAGCATGTTGTGGTTTAATATGTGGACCTTAACATGTACTAACTTTGTTTCGCCTTGTTTTGGTTTGTTCATTTTCTCTGTATGTCATGAAGTTAGTACAAGTCATTCAGTGGCTATAATGCCAGTGTTTTGTATACCATATATATACCATACAGGGTGTATATATAACGTAAGCAGGGTTTAGAGTATATATATAACTTTAGCAGGGGTTAGGGTGTATGGCCAGTATGCCTAACAACTGTTCCTCAGCATGACACATGGCAGAAAAGCTCTTTCAAAACAGAAAGGCCTATATTGTCCAACAGGGTGTCATTAGTATGGCTGGCTCTGCCCAATTCCTTTTCTAGGTACTGTGTAACATATCCACATTTTGGTAACGGCCACTTCTGGGTTATCTTAGTTTAGGTGGTATATGTTCTGTTTAGATCACATATCTAACAACATTTCTGCTTAGATCACATATCAAAATGGGAAGTAATCTTTTGAGTTTAGACAGGCACACAGCTCGGCTTAAATAAAGCTCTGCAGTACCAAACAAAATGGGTAGAAACCAGGGGAAATAACGTGTGTTTATGATTGACAATAGAGCACGGATAAGCATTTCGGATCCATAGGAACAGTTTTAGAATCAAAGATAACGGTCTTTCTAGGGAACCAAAATAAAAACAGGCTAACAAAGAATGCATTTCTCTGCAGGTCTTCATCAACTTTGCCATGGGAAAGGGTAGCATGGAGAGCATCCCGATCAACAGAGAAGAAGGTTTTGAAGCAGATAGCATTAGCCTTGAATCCATTGCAGCCTCAAACACTTAGCTTTGGTGGCCATTTTGTTCACATTGCATTGTCTGTCTACATATCTGTCTGTTAGAACACACATTGAATGAAGAAAAACATGGACTGGACATTTTAAACAAGTCTGTGTTTTAATATAAACATTTAATATATGGAAATGAACCTGAACTAATTGTATTGTATCTTGTATTGGATTGGTGCTTTTCTTAGTTTGTCAAATTACTAATATAATCTTATGAAGGATAATTTATGAAGTCACTTTAGATTGTTAGATTGAACAGACTTTTCCTCATGTTGTTTCATCAATAAATGGCACGTAAATAGAGATGTTGCCATGGTTTTATTTTAAACATTCTAAAATGTTATGGTGATCCTCACCTATTGACTATGACCAATAAAGAAAAGTGCAATTATCTGTTTACTTGTCACAAACAAAATGAAAATTACACCTAAAATAAAAACCTAAATCTAACTACTGTGATGAATGGCACTGCAATTTAGCAACAGAAGAGAGATAAACATTCTCACTTCTCACTCCCTGCATTCCATTGGTTAAACTCTTATTTCTTGTTGATTAAAGCCCAGTTTCAAATACAGAAATATGTTGAATTCTCTTTACTAAACCCAAAATGATAATGCATTGCTGGGGCAAAATAGTCTCAGGGAATAATTAAGTTATTTTTTTATTAAATAAACAGAAAGTTATTAGACATACACTAACATTCAAAAGTTTGGGGTCACATAGAAAGGTCCTTGTTTTACAAAAAACTTTGATAGGAAATGTAGCACAATTAATAGAAAATATAATAAATGACTATATGGATGGTTAGAAAGGAATTTATTGAAATAATAATTGAGTCCTTCAAACACTGAGTTTATCAAAGAATCCTCCATTTGTAGCAATTTCAGCCTTTGGCAATCTGAAGAGATTTCACACCATGCTTCCTGAAGCACCTCCCACAAGTTGGATTGACTTGAAGAGCACTTCTTATGTACCATACTGCTGCTCCCACAACAGTTCCGTAGGTTTGAGATCTGGTGACTATGCTGGCCACTCCATTATATAAGGAATACCAGCTGACTGCTTATTCCCTAATTATAGGGATACTAGTTATTTCATTGTTTGGAGCTGTGCTTTGGGTCATTGTCCTGCTGTAGAAGGAAAGCGGCTCCAATCAAGTGTCGTCCTTAAAGTACTCTTGAAGTCTTCTTCAAGATCCCATTAACAAATCTCTCACTTTACCACCACCATGCTTAACAGATGGCGTCAAGCACTTCCCTAGCATCTTTTAATTTGATCTGCATCTCACAAATGCTATTTGAAATCCGAACACCTCCAACTTTGTCCAGAACACTTTTTCAAGTCTTCCACTTTCCAGGGTCTGTGTTCTTTTGCCCATCTTAATCTCTTATTTTAATTGGCCAGTCTGCAATGTCTTTCTCTTTGTATCTGTAACTAGAAAACCACATCTCAGGTGTTTTGCAGGTACTATTTAATGAAGCCAAAAGTTGAGGACCTGTGAGGCCATCTGTTTCAAACACTTGACAGAATAATGTATTTGTCCTCTTGCTCAGTTGTGCACTGGGGCCTCCCACTCTTCTTTCAATTCTGGTTAGAGACAGTTTGATCTATTTTATGTCAATGGATAGAAAATTTACAGAAAATGTTAAAACAATAACATTTCTAAATGACCCCAAACGTTTCAAGTGTAGTGTACAGAGATGATTCAAGAATGGTATTACAAATACAGCATTCAGACTTTAAATTATTTAATTGGTCTAAGCCTTAATATTGTAGTCTAACATTAATCTGGGCAGAGGTTGTTATCATACCCATATTATGTGGTAGGTCAAAACAATCTCACTATCTGTACTTCTCCCATTGAATGGTCCCCTAAAGAAAATAAATAATCCTTACTAAAACAACTTTTTTTAAATCCATCTGTTGCTCTATGGTATAATTATTATATCATAAAGAAGAATTTGTTACATAAGAGTGTGACTTTGAAATAGTATCCATAAGACCCTATCTATGGTTTTTCACTACTGTTATTCCATCTCAAAATAACTAAAGACTGTTGCTAGCTACCATCTATAATATTTGTCTTTTGGACAAATAACATCAAAACACAAATAATGCAGTACCTCTCTTGGTCTGATTTGGGTTATTATTCTAAATGGTAGAATTCAATTACAATATGCATTATTCATGCAGGTTATGTCAAAATCAGTCTGGTGGTGTCTGAGATACTATGTGACACTTTATTTTCTATTATGATCATGGGTTTGGATTTTTAAGGCAACTGACATATTAAAGTAGACAAGTGAGTGAGACTTCCAAGTTAATCCTTCCCTTATGTCCAGGTTTGACATTAACTGGGTAATCATAAGGATTGACCAATAGTTGAAAAGTTGAATGTTCCACCTATATAATTTCTTGGTACCGACAATAAACTGACTTTCAAGCCAGTCACAACATTTCACAGGGGAAGTGTAAGGATTCGTTACAGGGCAGAAAAGAGGCTGAAAAAAAGCCATTAACTGCAGAACCAATCCAATAGGTTTGAGATGTAACTTCACAGCAGGGTGGTAACAAATTTCCCACCGGCAACATCATCAGGCAATTTCCTAATGTAATTGAAATTGCCTTTAATCTTGTGCTGTCAAACGATTCAAATAATTTATCGCAATTAATTGCATCATCTTCTGCATAAGCTGCGGCATGAAAGGCTGCCCTTTACTTTGGTTTTGCTGGACTGGATGCAGCTCCCCTATACTTCCTCAGTGTTTGCAAAAGTCCCGGTTAACATTGCAAAACGCCCGGGAGCATTGTAAAGCAGACCCAGCAAACCGGGTGGTCTGTCAATGGGAGTCCGGAAAAATACATTCTAGATGTTGATTTTCTCAAATCTAAATGCAAAATGTAGATTCAAACCACCAGACGTCATAGCCAATTGGTAATGTGGGTGGTCCAATTCATTGAAAAACTAAATAGATTAACTAATATTCTAGACTTTGACTTATATCACTGTTACTTACAGATGTTTTTAATTTCAATTTGACTTAATTCAGTCTGTGTAAGGCTTAATGACTTAATAATGAATCAGAAACAAAATGGTCAATATAGGTTATAAAAACATGAAAATAATAAATATATTAGCTGCCATGTGGCACTATTATTTTAACATTCTAAACTAAAGGCTAGTATATCACACTACAAGGTGAGGTTAGGAATCACCATCATGTTGTGATGAAAACCTTTGATCACTGTTGAATGTATGAATGTGATTGCTACGTAAAGCTGCTTAGGTTGCACTAGGAAATTAAGTAACACATTATTTAGTTGAAAAAATAACTAGTTAGGGATTACTAAAATAAAATAACTACTGGGTTACCCTTAGCCTTCAAAAAGTAGTCTGACTACTGTAACTTGGTACTTAGTAACGTGTTTCCCCAACTGGTTATGAATATGAATTGGCGAAGAGAGCCTTATTTTGCGCTCCAACAGGGTAAAGCTAGTAAAAAAAATACTGACAATCTATTAGGACAGGTAAAATGTAACTTATTTGAATGCGTATTTAATACTCAAGAAACTGTAGTGTAATTATATTTTCTTTTTACACTGAACATTTTCAAACGCTATAATTTAGGCGTTTTACATGAAGATCTGTTCGGGAGCCAAATGAGCCGGCTCTTTCCCTTGAAACCTAAAAATACTTGGAATTCCTATTTCTCACTGCAGTTTCGTAGAGCCAAGGGTAGACTGTGCTACAATGCTATTGGACTGGCGACTGAATTACGTAATTACGCCACGGACATGCCCCTCCTCTCTTAAGCTTTGGCGGGAGTAACAGAAACCAAAATACGTACTGTATAAGTTTATTGATTCTAAACAGTAGGAGCAAACTAGGTAAACCGACGACAGATAACAGAGTAAAACCGACGTTTCTAAAATGTATACGAAAAAATGCATGACACAAAGCTGGACAAAAACTAAGGAGGCTGCCGCTGATTTTCGAAAACTTCTGCAGTGCTCAAAATGGTAAACAAGCGAACCTTACATCCTTGTTGTGTAATTGTTTTTGTGCTGTTTGTGTTGGGAACTACCGTAGCTTGTTGTTCATAATAGCAAGATCTTAACCTATTATTTTATTATGTTTGATATACGTTGTCACTAAACAGCTCAAAACTGATGAACGAACCTGTGTGCCTCGGATTATGTGAACATATGCTCTGCAGGTAAGTAACATTAGCTAAGTTAAGAGTGGTTTACTAACTACGTGATTTACGCATGCTCTTGCTGATTTGATATATTATTGGCCTTCATCTGTTGTAGCCTTACCAATGGCTTGTGATTCTTTGTACTAGGCTGTGTGCTGGTCCTCAAGCTGGAGTAGGCTGTGTGGTCTGTCACAGTCCTGCTTGGGTAAAAGACATCAAGATCAACAGACAGCTGTGCAACATCACAGAACTCTTCTGCAACCTAGACTCTTTGCTCAATCACCCAGGTCCCGAGAACTCTGGTACATTAGTAATTATTCAGATGAATTATCAACTTTAATGACTGATGTTCATAATCATAATGAGTACATTTAATCCGATATTATAACACCAGTGACTTTGTCTCTTTACATGATAATTAGGCAAGCGCTTTACAGACAACACAGAATTTAACTGCAAACTACATTCTAATTTTGATTTCCCTAATGACTGTGACTATTTGAACATGATATAATTACCTGCAATAGTAACCTTTTCTTCATTTCTTCTGTAGGATATAATAGTAAAAATTAACAAAGTAGATACAGTGTTATGACAGTATTACTTGAATGTCATTATGCTTTGTGGTGTTCCGCTTGTAGACAGACATGGGGAGATGTTCAGGATGCAGCAGCTACAGGCACCCTTCTCCTGAACAATTCCACCAAATATCATGACTGCATGAACTTGAAAACCATAAATTTTCTAGAAAAAGTAACCTGATAATATAGTTCTTTCTTAATGTCAGAAGTATTTTCTTTTGGCGCAAAGTGCTAGCATTTTTTTGGCACTCACCAGGCTTTACTGTGTGTTGCTTTATTTAAATTGTATTTGTAGGTTATACTTTCAGTCTCTTGGAGCCTTGCACATGATGCTTTACTTTTTTCACTGTGTAAGATCTTTTTCAATCAACTTGATGTGAATGCGGTTTAGGTTTTACTTTGACATTGTTTTGAAAATACTAATGGAAAAGTACATTTATATCCAGACCACCATTCTGAAAGGGGTGTCCCTATGGGCAGTTTCAAGAGTCACAAAGTGGTCTTTTACAGAAGAAACAAAATCCCTACTTGAAAATGGCCTAGGTGTATGACAAGAAAGGCCGCCTCTATATTTTAATTCAACGCTGAGGGTCTTACACAAATTATACTAGTGCAATACAAATTGTGCAGTTACACAACATTTATTTCCCCTTTCTTTAAACTGATGTCATCGTACTGTAGCCAGTATGTTGGATTTGTAAATGTACCTCAAATGTCAAAGTTTGAGTCGGAATAGTTTTGTTGTGCGTTTCAATATGTGTACATTGCTTACAAGGCCATTTCATTTGATTCCAGATGTTCTCATTTCATCACCAGTACAGTCAGAGAACTCTGTGCTAAAGCACAAGAAGAGCTTCAAGATTTGGTTCAGTCCCCGTAGCCGCAAGGTGCGTTGTCGTGTAGAGAGACCTGTAGAGGTATCCCAACTATCTGAGAGTGGGATGGGTAGAGGTAAAAATGCCCCAAAACCAACCAACACAGCTCCTGAGTGCAATGTGAAGGACATGTCGGTATTCAACTTCGGCTGCTCCTCCCAAGACTCTGGCACCTCCTCTCTGCAAAAAGCTACCAATTGGGGCAAGAAGAAGACGAGAAAGGGTGGCGGTGGTATCAGAAAGCGTGCAGTCGGTGGTGGTCGAAAGCCAACGACGCGAAATGAATCCATGCAGAGTGTCAAGACGCAGAGGCTAGAGGCGGCCAACCAGCGGTGGGGCTTTGGTGGACAAGGAGATGCTGTAGAGGGAGAGCAGGTCAGCTTAGAGGAATGTGAGCAGAGGTCTAGTAAAAGAGTGTCCTTCCAAAGCCCCGCCTCCCCGTCTGTTACCGTGGAACCCCAGGGAGACACTGGGATCCTCAGCCCCAGCAGAAGCATCTTAAAGGTGGGTCCACCAGTAGAGAGAATCCCGTTCTCCGAGGGCATGGATGTTCCAAGCCCACGCACCCATTCTCAGCTGGACATGCTGTCTGGTAATCGTCACTCCAAACTCAACGAGAAGACGACTCCACCGCCTGACCTGTCCTCTATCAAGCGTCCTCCCAAAAGATCCCAGGCGGAAGAGAAAAACTCAGTGCAGAGTACCCCCAAGAGACCGAAGGTGTCTCCCGGCCAGGGTAGACGTCCACCGGGGGCGAGGGTCCCACTCGTAGCCCGGCCTACCTCTTCCCTTGCTGCTACTCCCAGACAGTTTGGTACCCCCAACACCAGGAGAGCCAAGGGAGGAGATAACCAGAGGGACAGCGGCATGAGTTCCCCCGCCTCCTCGGGGAAGAGATCGCCTGGAAACCGGTCTCCGAGTAGCCCAGCAGCAGTGAAGAGGAACCACAAAGGAGAGACACCGTTGCACCTGGCTGCTATTAAGGTGACACAAACACACACACCGATCCCAGACATGCTGTTATTATCAGTCATTCCCAGTGGTACATTGATTACCTTTTGGAGAATCCAAATAGGGATTACAGCTGTGTTTACCCGGTTCATGTTAAGCTCTCAGGGATTCAGTGAGGGAATGCTTGCAGAATCAGCTCTGTTATACAATGTGTCGTGAGAGAACCACACAGCATTATCACGGGGGTATTCAAAAAGGAAACAAGGCTCTTATAAAACCGTATGCGAAATAAAACACTGACACCATTACCAGATCTGAAGTGGGGCTGCCCCTGCTCTCTGTGCACATTCAACTTCAGATGGATTAATCGGTAACTAATATCTGGACTGACAATGTTCATATCATCTTACTTACAATGAATTAATGGTGGCAGAATGAAACATTTACTACAGTAAAAACCAAACTGACATTTTAACCCAGGAGTCTGTGTGGAGAATACAGGCCACGCATTAAACGCATAGTTGTTGATTCATTTCTAAACCAAAGTACTGAAAAACGGATCTGAAAGAAGTGTCCCTGTCAAAATACTTACAGAAGTGGTCAAATTTGTTGATACCCTTACAACTCATTAAAATAATGTTTAATACCTCCTGAAAAGTGATGAAATTAAAAGCAACTGTATAATGTATACTTGCATGCCTTTGGTATGTCATAGAATAAAGCAAGGGAGCTGTGAAAAAAAGAAAACAGAGGGATGCTGTGAATGGTAGAAAATAAAACAAGGATCACTTCCAAAGACATACAAACCGAAGTTTTAGGTAGAGGTACATCCGTTTCAGATCGCACCATCTGTCACTTCTTTATGAGGAAAGTGGGCTTCATGGAGGAAGACTAAGGACTCCACTTTTGAATGAAAAACATGAAAACTACAGACTGGAATCTGTGTATCAAAGCATTCTGGATTGATACATACTGCCCAAGGTTAGTCTCAGTTGCAGGTCATGAGTCCCCCAACAGTATAATGACCCAAAACACACAGCTAAAAACACCCAAGAATGTATAAGAACTAAACATTTGACTATTCAGTGGCCTTTTTATGAGTCCTGATCTGAATCCTATCGAACATCTAAGGAAAGAGCTGAAACGTTTTGTCTGATGAAGGTGCCCATCAAACTGGAAACAGCTGGAGCAGTTGGATCAGGTATAGTTCTATTAAATATGAAATAAACAATTCTGTATGACAATTAATTTTTTTCAGTTTCAAATTATTACAGAGAAAATTGTGTGTTCTTTGTTTTTTGTAGAGGGATATCAACAAATTTGACCACATCTGTATTTCAAAAATACTTAGCTAATCGTTCCCTGGTGTCCCCAAGAGGGTTGTGCAAATTGGCGTCGATAGGGCTGCCTTATCTAGTTGTGCTCTAGCAACTTATTTTGCTAAGTTGATCGGGGAATGCAAATTCATCTCTGTGCATTTGGGCCTGCAAATGCTTCCTACTGAGTGATTAGTCATTTAAAGTAGAACTTGAGAGGTCCATCGGAGGACACCGCTCCTGCTTTGACTCCCCACCCGTTTGTGAAGTTGTTGTGATGAGGCATGGCCATGATTAAATATGTGATAATATTGGGGTTCTTAGCTTTGTGACATTCTCCCTGTTGCAATTTGGTATTGTAACATGTGACTAATTATTAAACTTTGTAATCCACGTTTGCTTATTTCCATTTATTAGAATACACATAACGCTGAACAAAATTCACTGAACCTTATTTTAATCTTCTGCTTTCATTTAGAACGTTTATATGTACAGATGACCACTATGCGCAATGTTAATTTAAAACATCTGAGGGGCGTTGCTAGGTTACTTATCAATGTAAGTGGTTCGGGGAACGAACAGCATTTAAGTTTGAAGAAAATGAAGAAATGGACTGGACCGGTGGAAAAGAAAGTCTGTAGAGCCAGGACTCTACATTTCTCTTATAAAATGTTATTCTTTCCCCTATCAAACAGAAGATGGATTCAAGCATACACACAAAGTAACAGCCATAGACTACTGGCCAAGGCTTTCAGTCTTACAACTCTTCCCCAGTTTTATTAAGGCAAAACACCCCCAAAAAATGAACAAAATCAACAGGAAACAACCAAAGGCAAAGAAAGGCCTTAACAAGGCCCTGTGTCTCACGGGTCTCACGCCGTGTCTCTGCATGGCGGGAAACGGCACCTGGTTTCACAAGGGACAGGGAGATGGTAATCCCCACGGGTGGCGTGGCGGGTACATGATCACCCTACTGTGCTTGGCGAGGCAGCTGCCCGGTCTTAGGCACCACCCCGTATCCGACCTGTCACATTAAGTGGCGTGTTGCTGCTTAAAGAAGTCTTGTGACCTGTGCCTTATCCAAAAAGCAGTGGCTCTCTGCAGTATTCAACCCCTTTTGACCCTTCCACGTTTTATTGTGTGACAACATACATTTTGTCTTATTAAGTCAATAATGTTTAACCCTGACCAATTCTGAATAAAATCTGCAAATGGCAATTTTAAGATGTCTGCTTGACTACCATCAGATCGATGAGTGTTCGATTCCATTTGTTTGGGCCAGAGTTCCTAGCCTCTGCATCCCATTTACCTCTCTGTCATGGGTGGCATCCGGCATATGAGGCCCAATGCTCTTTCAACAGAAACTATTCTTTTCGCACTCTTGAATAAAAGGCCTCTTCAAGGCCTCTATGAAATTTCTATTTTTCAAGCCTTAAGTGCGTTGAATAGAGACACTTAGCTAGCTAGCAGTCATGCAAACATTTTGCAGTTAAAGATGAAAATTTACTTTACAGACCAAGTTATTGAAGGTATATTGGAGAATTTTGCTACCATAACTGCCTCTGTCAAAAAGGTAGGCCTGTAATTTTGTTCCTTTGGATTCATTGGGCTTTAACAATTATTGAAATGAGTTGGGCCTCCTCAAACCATTTTCTGTTTGATTATTCTGCCCAGTGCTTTACGTGTCAGCGCTAAAAAGTTGGCGGTTGCTTGCCCCTATTACTTATTAGTCTCCCGAACTCTCTTGCATTATTTAGGAGGGGTAACTTTCTTCTTGAGACATCAACTTTGGATCATTTAGCTTCAGACACATTTTGATATGTATGGGCTTCACCATGCTGTCTGGAAAGGCTTGTAAATCTATCTACATGTGGCTGTTTTAAGAAAATGTCTTCTAATTGTTACCTGATAAGTACACCGAGTTTGCTCTTATTATAAATTGCACAATACTGTGTTTATTTGTTTATATTAGTAGATATTTTGGTTTTACCGATGTCTTCTGGACAGTAATGCATCCCTGCAGGCATTCAAACACACACCTGCATTGTAGTAAATTCATCTACCGGCCCCAATTCTGCTGTGTTCGGACCCATGTGGGCATGTCTCTAAGAACATGTGCCTAGATGTAGGTTGTAGGGCCTGGCTCATCTGTCTGTCTACCCTAGGGAGATGTGGAGGCACTGAAGACGCTCCTAGATCAGGGGGCTGACCCCAACCTGAAAGACAATGCTGGGTGGACCCCTGTAGAATTCAAACTACTTCCCCCGAGTCCTGAATCAGAGAATGTCCACACGGTCAACTATTTCCAAAGTAAACGCCTTTATTACAGATATATCTGGAGATCGTTCCCCAAAATACAGCTAAGATCTGAAGTCCGTTCACATCGGACACATTTTATGTAGCCTATTCCTCCCTCAGTCATTGTATCGAAATTGATGAGCGCGCTCCCTGGGTGGGCGTGTCCCGTCCTGCAGCCCCCATCTCCATCCGTGGGGCCCTCTGCTGGCCTTGGAGGCCGACGAAGAAGACAGTTGAGGGGGTAGGCTGGCGCCAGTAGATCTGACCATGGCTAGCTCGTTTCCATCCTCCTCCTTGTCTGCATCTGTGGGTCCAGCTACAAAAGGCCATAAACCTGTCTTCCTATACATGCTATGTCCTTGCCTCTAATTTCAGAGTATACGCCCTACTGGCACAGTTTGCTTCTAATAGCACACACACATCTAATATCTAATCTTAACTAAAATATTCCACACTGTCTACCCTAGGGAGATGTGGAGGCACTGAAGACGCTCCTAGATCAGGGGGCTGACCCCAACCTGAAAGACAATGCTGGGTGGACCCCCCTGGTGAGTGAACGCCAGTGAATCCATGGGTACCTTTCAATATAACTCCGGTCTTATCTGGGTAGAAGGGATTTAATACTTTACGTCCTTAGTACAGGATTCACCACTGCGGTAATGTATTACTTTTTGTCTTTAACGGTCTCCTGAAATATTTATGAGATATTCAAAGGTTCAAGTGAAATGCGTATCTGTATCGTCGTCGTTGGTTTTTAATGTTGATATTCCACCCAGGATACGGTGTGTAATAGGATGTGGTAGTGTGTATAGTGGATGTACCGACACTGCTTCTGTGTTACAGCATGAGGCCTGTAATCTGGGCCACCAGGCTATAGTGGAGGTGCTGGTTAGTAGGGGGGTTCTTTTGAACACGCCCGGCTATGAGAATGACTCTCCTCTACACGACGCCGTGAGGAATGGACACCCGGGCGTCGCCAAGCTACTCCTGCAGCACGGGGCCTCACCGAACGTGTTGTGAGTCTGGAAGCGGTTACGCCGACCTCAAGCCACTTACGGGGGTCTCTGGTCGTGGTCTCTGGTCGTGATCTCTGGTCAGGGTCTGTTCTCAAAATGTACCTCCATGCACGGCAAGCAAATTCCCTATATGAGTTTGTACGAAACATAAGATAAAACTGCTGCTGTCACTTCAAATCAATTTGTCTTAACTCGCCAGTCACAAATGATAAAAAGTATACATATAAAAATAAAGAGTGACCTGGTAAGTTACTTGTTTACAGCGACGACCTGGGAGCGATAAGAGTTCATTGCGTTTCTCAGAGACAGAACAACAGATCCTTCACTTGCTGGCATGGGATTTGATATAGCAACCTTTGTGTTATTGCTCAGATGCTGTAACTGCTGTAAGACATGCCTGCAGTAGACGGATAGCGAGAAACGCTGTAGTGGGAGTGGAGGCTCCCACGCTAATTGGCTGTGAGAAAGGTGTGATTGTTAAAAAATAGTTAAAAGGAACAATTGCCGAATCTTTTCCTGACCTAAGTCTTTGCCTTCCCTACTTTCCTCTTTCTCCTCCCTCCCTCGTTTCATCCTCCCTCGCATTCTCTCTCCTCCCCTTCAACCCCTCCCACCCTTTATCTCTTCAAAGCGGCTGTGTTTCTGGATATTCCCTAAACACCATCCGCTAATGACGAGGTCTCTGTTAGCTTGTGACGTGTGCCGCTGCTGCTTTAGCCGGGTGCCATCACCGCTGCTTGTGCACGCGGTAATCAGCACGCGGTAATCAGCGCGCGGTAATCAGCGCGCGGTAATCAGCGCGCGGTTATCAGCGCGCGGTAATCAGCGCGCGGTAATCAGCGCGCGGTAATCAGCGCGCGGTTATCAGCGCGCGGTAATCAGCGCACGGTTATCAGCACGCGGTAATCAGCACGCGGTTATCAGCACGCGGTAATCAGCGCGCGGTAATCAGCGCGCGGTAATTACCGCGCGGTTATCAATGCTCAGCCACTGCCTTTTTCTTTCTTCCTTCCTTGGTTCTCCCCCATCTTCCCTCGCTACTCCTTCCCTTCAACATATCCCCACAGCTCGTCATGTTGACAGGCTGTAGTGGGCGGTGCCCCCGGCCTTGGCAACAGATGTTAGTGACAGCAGATTTACTCAGGTTTAGCCTGCTAGACGTCTGCAAGGGAAAGAAACCAGGTCCCTGTCCGGATATTCTGTTGTGATGCCATAAGACAATACGGAATCCTTCAGCATCTAACACTGTCAATTACTATAACTCACACACGCTACTTCTCCCAAACTAATACACAGGCAGGCACGCGCCCGGGTTCATACATGTTTGCAAACATGCGCTTTTCATTTTGCTATCATTGTGGCGACTTGAGTATTTCATGTGGTTGTTCAAATCAGAGAATAACTTAAAACATCAGCAATATTTATTATAGTATTATTTTGCTTACCCTGCCATCAGTTGGTTTTCAACCATATCAGCTACGAAGAGCAAAACACATCACATAAATAAGCATCCTGACCGCAAGTTCCTTGAAAAGAGAAACAAATAGTGAATCCCAAATCAGCACCTCCGCCCTACACACTTGTTTTCTTAATTTAGTTTTCATAACATAAAACCGGTTGAACTTAAAACCCTCAACTGGGGTTAATCACTAAATATACATGATATGTACCACAATCGATGGAGGTTCCCCAATTTTGGGTTTTCACTGTGGCAAAATCTTTCACGCAGATAATAGTTTTTTCACAAAGTTTTCCAATGGCTTTAGTGGGGGGTGAGTTCTATTGAATTCTATTCAAACAAGAGCCTTTGGGCATTTGTATTTGAAATTATGATAATTGTTGCCACTTTTCCAGCTGTTGTCTTGAAAGCCAAACGAGGAGTAACAGCTGGTTCTTTAAAGGCGAGTGGTGGTATTGATGAATACAGGCTTTTTATGTGCTTGGAAACTTGCAGATTTTTTTACTCCAGCCTCCTATACCAGGGCTATTTACCCCCAGGTTATGGTTATTTACCCCCAGGTTATGGTTATTTACCCCCAGGTTATGGTTATTTACCCCCAGGTTATGGTTATTTACCCCCAAGTTGGGGTTATTTACCACCGGGTTAGGGTTATTTGCCCCCGGGTTAGGGTTATTTGCACCAGGGTTAGGGTTATTTGCACCAGGGTTAGGGTTATTTGCCCCCGGGTTAGAGTTATTTGCCCCCGGTTAGGGTTATTTGCCCCCAGGTTAGGGTTATTTACCCCAGGGTTAGGTTTATTTGCACCAGGGTTAGGGTTATATACCCTCTAAGAAAGTTCCACAACTAATTATGTAGAACAGAGAACCAGCCCTCGTAGGGAAATCGATCAATTCCCCTGTCTATACTAACCCACTGAGTGTAACTGACCAAATAGCAATGAAGACCCTAATACTGCCACAACCAAGACTAGCAACCAAGACTAGCACTGTCACTAACAATACTGCCATTATTTCACAGCCTTAAATACTGCAAGAATAGCAAGCACATCCATTTCAGTAAAATGTTATTTTCTAGTTTAAATTCAAAATCCGATTTTCTCTAACCGTAACACCGAACCCCTGAACTTTACTCTTAATCTAACCTCTAACCCTAAAATATCACCTTTCCTCATAGGGAACGACAAATGTCTCCTCAAGGTCGAACTCCCCTCGTTTCTCGACCCTTGTGGGGGTTCTTTCGTCCCCACGCAAACATTCTCTTAGGCTGAAATAATTTCCCAGAAGGCCGGGTTTGAGTCTGAGAGCCAGCGCCAGAGTAATGGAGTGATTGGCACACGAGCTGAACGGTGAAGGGAAGAGGATTTCTTTGTGGCTGTGTCCACATTAAGATCATCTGTCTTGATAGGCGTCTGCCTGAGCCCGTGCATCACGTAAGGCCATGCGGGACGGCCTGTTTCTGGGGGTGTCTGTGCGCGATAGACGGCTCCATGCTCCTGGCACTTCCAGACACAACGTTCACGCTTCTGCAATTCCCCACGCCTCGTCCAGTCAGTCTCCCTCGGATCGGCTCGTCTCACAGTACCTCCGTCGCCGGGATTAATGTGGCATTCCAGATGAAGCCTCAAGTGTCCTGTTCATTCCTCGCATGGTTTGCTGAATGTAAGAAGTCCGAGCTATTTTTAGGACCACGCTGGTTGCTGTGCTGTGCGTCCGCGCAACTAGTGAATAGATAAAGGAATGCTCCCTTATCAGTATGGAAGGCTGGGTTTCAGACGCGTGTGTCCGATGCGCGCGCCACTTACACAAAGCAAATGCATTTTCATTTTGCTCCTCGGATGGAGGGCCGTTCCTTATAGCCCCGCAGTTCCTTTCTGCATACGTGTTCCGTGTGTCTGTGTACATCCTGTGTGTGCTCGCTCATGCAGGGGTGTGTGTATGCATATCTTTTTTGGGGAGGCTGGGGGGTGGGGGGGTGAGTTATGAATCCAAATGAAATATTTTACAGACCAGTGGACCTATTAATTGTTCCCCAGGTGTTATCTTCGCTGACGCCTAATCTTTTTGCACCAACCTGTTCTGCTCCTTCTTGCATTCCTCCTTCTCATCCATCCTCTTCTCCTCCTCCTTCTCATCCATCCTCTTCTCCTCCTCCTTCTCATCCATCCTCTTCTCCTCCTCCTTCTCATCCATCCTCTTCTCCTCCTTCTCATCCATCCTCTTCTCCTCCTTCTCACACATCCTCTCTCCTCTTCCGTCAGGAATGTGCTACGTCACGTTGTCTTCAGTGTCTGGCTCTACGCTGCACTGCTGCTCCCTCGTCCATCCTAGCTCGCGTGATTCCGTATTTGTTACGTTTATTATATTCTGTCCAACCCTCTAATGTCAAAAAGTGAGATTGTTTTTAGTTGGTAAGTGAAAACAATGTCGTTTGGCGTGGATGATAGAACTTTCGGACTGGTTAATGCAGATGGTATGTTAGTCATCTCGGGCCATGCCTGGATTTCATTTGTGTTGCTGCTTTGAGAGAGAAACTTTTTTCTTTAGACATCCACTGAACATTGCTTTCTTGGTATGATGTGACTCAACTGTTTCATCTAGTCAAATAAAGAGATGGTATTGCCATAAGTTAAGTATTGCGATATTTAATCGCGGCCTATGGATTGTGATGGCATCGTCTGTTTGGGTGACTGCTAATTCCCAACCATAGCTGGCATGTTTTAAATCTGTGTGTCTACCTTTGCATTACAGAAATATGTATGGTCTTCATCCTGTGGACTACGCTGTAAGCCCAGAGATGCAGGCAGTATTTCGTGCAGCCTCTGAAGGACCCCACCTTGGAAACTCTCCTCTCAGTTCTCCTACCGGGCTCAGTAAGGTATGACTATTGGCCCATCAATGGTTAATCAATGTTTACGGCGTTACATTTTCTCAAATGTTCAACTCAACCATGGACAAAGAAAAAGTTTCAGAGCTGTCGTGGTATGGGTAGTTTTTGAACGAGTGTCTCTTAAAATCGATTTTATTTAAATGAGACTCAATGTAAAAAGAAAGGGCCAAATTCAATCAGTGTAAAATGTTATGGTCTATGCTCTGGTCCAGGCCAGTGAAGATGTGATACAGGAAAAGGCAGTGGTTCTACTGGGCAGTAAACTGTCCAAGACCCAACAGAACCAGCTGACCAAACTTGGACAACTCCTTGGAGGAAGGAGAGCAGATGCCTTCTCTTGCTCAGGTAACTTACCTTTTCACTGTTGATGCGTCTTCACTGCTGATACAATCACTATATCTGACGTGATCCTACAAAGTGGATCATATGCTGTTCCTGACTTCTGTTGTAATGAGCATTAGACAGTATTTAAACAAATAGAAAATGACTTCTCTATTATTGGTCTCGATATTGGTAAAGACTATTTTCATTTCCATCTAAGAGTGTGTGCTAATACCCGTCCCATAGTGAGGTTTACCTGTGAACATTCAGTCCCGCATCAGATGCCTAGATAAGATGATCTTCGATGGAATATCTTGTCCAATGTCTTGTGCACTCCGCCTGTTGTTCATGGTTTGCACAAGGAGACTGTCACGTGGTGTTGTGTGAGGTGTTCCTCCGATTGTCCAACAAATCATTTCAATAGGTAGGCTGCCCAATGTCATTAGATCCTTCAGAATGTTTTTTTGCTGGTCTTTTGTAAATGATTATACCAGCTTGGAATTGGAAGATGTAAATTTTTTTTAATCCTTTAGAAGCGTCGTCAGGAGCAACCTTTTAAATTATAAACCAAAACTAAAATGACAACATCTCTGTATCGACAGTGACTAATACGCTAAGAAAACTACTAATTGGTGCAACCCTAATAGAAATTGTATAATTAATGTTTTACTAATATGTTTGACACTTTGTTTGCATTGTAAATTGAGAACTATGAACCAGGTTTCAGCTAAGAACTTTTTGTTTTATGTGGCTAAATTGAAACACTGTTTCACTTAGCACTTTACACTGCGATGCTCACCTACCCAGATTTTTACTAGGTTTAGTGGTGTTGTTCATGCAATCTACTGATGTACCTGAATGGTTGCTCTTTCAAGATTTGCTGTTTATTTCTTTTTCAGTCACCCACGTCGTGGTACCAGACCCGGTGACACCCAGCACCCTATCTACACTCCTTGGTCTTTTAAATGGCTGCTGGGTCCTCAACTTCAGCTGTAAGTTACTTGTACATCTACTTCCTGTAGTAAGCTTGGTAAAATACTGTTTATTAGCTTTAAAAGATGCACCAATTCCAAGTTTTTTCATTATTGCATGTTTTGTTTTCTTGGTTTTAGAATAAATATTTTTTGCTTTGTGCTTTTATTCTCCTTTCATTTATGTACTAGTCTCTCCCGAGAGGCATACAAAGGGTTTTGCAACAGGATATTGTAAAGGCACTGCTCCAAAATATTATCATATTGAAACTTTGTTACTTTTCTGGTGTTCTCTGGCAGATGCCAGTCGAGCTTCCCTGTGAGCACAGGTCCCACTAGAGGACGGTGGACACTCATGCCACCCTCATGGAGTCTGTTTCTGGCAGGTCCGAAACATGCACACAACATGCACACCCGTAGCCCACTGGATGGCATTTTGTAGGACTGGCGGTCATTTTGTGGCAGTGCTCCTCCTGTTCCTCCTCACACAAAGGAGCAGATACCGGTCCTGCGACTGGGTTGATGCCCTTCTACGACCCTGTTTGTTTGCACCAAAACAGGCGACTTTGGTTCACATCGCTTACGCTTTCTAGCTGGACAGATGGATATGATCCATGATTACAGGTTCCCTTAACATTTTGGAGCGGTGTATGAAATGTACCTGTACTGGCATGTACAAAAATATGACCACTATATATTTTTTTCCTTTCCCAAAAATTTGAGTGAGGAACAGAAGGGTTCATTTTAAGAGGCAGCTGCAAATTGAACCCTTCTATGGTTCACACACAACTTTCAGTTTCAACTTGAAAAGGAAAGAAAAAGGTGCCGTGGTCTTTAATATTCTTTCTTCACATACTGTGAATTTGTAAAGGGGGTGTTGTAAATTGTCTCAAAGATGGAACATTATTACTACTCCTGTATTTGAGTCCTGCATTGGTGAATTTGTAAGTGAAATCTTTTTCAGTGAAATCTTTGTCTGTTTAAGGCAACCTTCATGGTCTAGGTTTTATTTTACCTGTACACTTAGGTTTTATTTTACTCATACCCTTAGTTTTTATTTTATCCATACCCTTAGGTTTTATTTTACCCATACCCTTAGGTTTTATTTTATCCGTAGGTTTTATTTTACCCGTACCCTTAGTTTTTTTTTTACCCATAGCCTTAGGTTTTATTTTACCCATACCGTAGGTTTTATTTTACCCATACCCTTAGGTTTTATTTTACCCGTACCCTTAGGTTTTATTTTACCCGTGCCCTTAGGTTTTATTTTACCCGTACCCTTAGGTTTTATTTTACCCGTACCAACCTCCAGCAGGGCCATTTTCAGTAATAATGAATATAATTTCCAGTCAAACAGTGGCAAACTAAAATCACCATCATATTTGTGCTGACTCTAAATCCCAAACAGGGGAGTGGTTCCTGGACCGTGTTGGCAGCCTTTGTTTCAGAGAGCCACTTGATAACCTGTATTGATTTTGTTCCTAATGCCAAACCAGTATGCGCTAAATGATTTCAATATTTTAATGCCCCCAGACAATTATTGCAGGACATTTTTTGTTTGAGCTGAAAAGTTTGCTGCCAAAATAGCTAGTATGGCTACCTAGCAATTAATTCTATTCTAACATGTAGTAAGAGGACATTTTCTACTCCATTTCCTCACTGCATTGTGGCTAATTATCTATCTCCGCTCTCCAAAAAGTTTTGCTTTAAATAAAATGGTTTTAGTTTGAACCGTAACTCGACCCGTAGGTTAAAGTAATGTTTTTATTCCACTGCTGAGGGATTTGTTTAAGGTTCACTCGTGGGGGGCGACGTGGATCACTGCGCTTGTATCATACTCATTTTAACCTCCCTGAACTTTCATGATATCTCTCAGAATTTAGCATCATTTGTTATTCCCAACAGTTCTCTTTAAAGCTGAACGTGTCAGACCCAAACCTTCCATCTTTACCCCTTTCCATGAACGCTTCAGTAGAGACTCTCCTCATTTCAAGACCCCTCCTTTTTAACACCTTAACCCATCATTTCCCCACTCGCAGATTAAACTTCATCCCGGACTAAGAAAATCGAAGTCTATTTGTTTTTAGTCCTAGGCAAGTCTTAATATCGGTCTCCAAAAACGCCCTTCCTTGACCCATGTTTCTGTACCGCGATACTGACTGTCAAGCCAAGCAGTCTGAAGGTACTCAGTCTGGGACTGGCCTGCAGAGCCCTCTGCCTTTCCTTTCCCCATCCTCACATCTGTGAATCTAATTAGCTGATATGCTAATGGCTCCACTGCTAACGGCAGCGGCTGGGCTAACTAGCTGGCCCTATCGTTTGGAATGAGCAGAGCGGGAGCCAGGATTAACCTCTGTGTTATCCACCCACCCCCCTCCCCCACCCGCCACGACCTCAAGGGGTCCAAATGAAAGCTGTAATTAAGGCGGATGAGTCTGTGTAATTACTCCCGATGTCCGCTTTGGAGTGTGTGCTTTTCCGTGTTTCAGACACTGCGCCTATCAATGGGTGTCTGAAGCACATGTGGCCTTGTGTGTGGAAGTCATAATGAGGTAAGACATTGTAGCAGCCGGTTGGGCTGTGATCAACAAATAGGAGTGTGCGTTCTAATCTGTTACCGTCTCCAAGTCATCATGCCATCAACTACATGAGGAGATTTCAAATGGACTTTGGTGTTGCTGTGAGTCTAACGGATTATAGAGCTTTTGAAAAACACTTGATTATCTTGAAAATCGCTGGCAAGCTTTAAAGGTTTTTTGCTTGCTGTAGAGTTGCTAATGTCCATAAACACTATCTGTCCCCTTCTAAACACATATTGTTTTTGTATTAATGGTCCACTGAAGTTATATTGTGTTTCCTGTAGTGCACGTTGGATGAGGTGTCATGCTACAACCATATATCTTTTTTTCTCCACTTCACTACGCTTAATGCTGATTTTCAAGTGTCTTGGGCAACCATTGGTGCTGTAGCTGATCGTTTTAAACCCCAACACTTCCATTTAACCTTGAAGGGACATCCAACACTGTGCAATAAGGGTATATTAATTGGCATTATTTAATCTAGTTATTAAAATGAACTAACAGTAATCGTACGTCTTAATACAAGCAAACATTTTTCATCTTGGATAATATTATCAAAGGCTGTTATATGCATGTATGCGTGTTATTGTTAAAATGAATGAACAGTAAATGTCATTACAAAATTATTATTTACGTTTATTCATTGTATTATCTATTTAAATGTTATTATTGTGATTTTGTACTCTGGGCAGTTGATTATTAAAAATACCTAAACAGTAATAAAACATGAACTGAAAGCATTTGTTACTCTTGGTATAATGTGTAAACTATTGGAATGGATGGATAACGTTTGCAGCCTTTTCACCGTACAGGTGAATCTCTACATTCGTGGCAGAACAGCGAGATATGATCATACAGTGTCCATGCGTTTTTCAACAGTGACATAAGTTTCATTGTTGTGGCTCTGTAGGATGCAGTTAATGTGCACACTGTCAGATTTACTTTTAGGGTATTGATGGACATTCACAAATCCTGAACCGTGTAGGATTTCTAGAAATGTTTCTAGGTTAACTCATGGACTCAGTGACCGTGGGGTATCACAGGATGCTGGAGTGTGTTCTCTGGTGATGGTCTTCCAGGACTGTACTACAGCCATCTTTGCTGTCCTGTTTGTTTTTAAAAACGTTTGCCTTCTGTCTTGTTTTCAGCGTTCGATTTGGCCGGTCATAACACTTTTGATAAACATTACGCTTTTGTTTGGCCCTGAAGAAGTCCTTGGTTGCTTTAGGAATTTTTGGGGTCATTGTCATGGGGTATGGTGATGTGCCGTCCAATATGTTCTGAGGCACTTGTTTGTATCGAAGCAGACAGGCTGCTGCTGCACACCACTGAATTGATCATACAGCCGTCACCAGTTACATCACCATTGACGTCAAGTGAGCCAGTTGCAGTGGCAGCAACACCTCCTCCATATTATTTCACAATAAGTTGCTGTTCCCGAGGGAGACGCTCTGTCCTCCTCTGGTTCATGTTAATATCTGTCCACAGTACGTTTTTCCAGCACTCCGCAGGTTCTTTTAGGTTTTCAGGCCATTTCGTTGCAGAGGCTAATTAGTGTTTTTGCACCTTGGAATCCATCCTCAGTGGTTCGGCTGGAGAAGACTTCTGCAAATAGTAGTGGCTGACACGTCCAAGCCTAACCGCAAAGTGTTACCACTGTCCGCCTGACAGGTCTTTGTTGTTGTTTAGTTCATATTGGTGAGAATTCTTTGTTCTTCCACTGTTGATGTCTTCCTTGGTCTAGCAGACCATTAGCCATTGCTGAGCAATACAGAGCTTGCTTGCTTCTTAATGTAACAGTTGATTTTAGGCACGGATAATGTTTCGGGCTTTGTCTCTGATAAATTTTTTTTCAGCATGACGTCCTGCTTTACTGTCTTGACACTCCTTTGGTCTTCATATTGACAGACCCCAGTTACAACTGCAGATGCGAAGCCTAGCACCGGCAATAGACATCAACAGCTCTCTTGTGCATGCAATAATGATGCAAACAGCACTCACCCCCTTGCCTAGATGAATGCTTGGGACCACTAGCTGGGTTTTGCTTATTTGAAATAGACCACTTACTCAGGGCACCGTTTTTATACAGCCAGTGAATGTTTCTTGAGCAGAGAATATTCTTTAGGTTTTTTTGGTGTATTCCCACCTGCAATTTAGATAATGCTCAAATATACCGTACTCTCTAAAAGGATAACAGAGAGACAGAAGAATATGCTATTTGATCATGTCTGCACGAATGCCCAACTAAACTTAACGAGAATGGCGAGAGCCAGATAAATGCTAACCTTCTGCCACTGAGACTCTGGCCTCAATAGTTAAAGCTTTGTCATGTCGTTCCTCACCTCTATGCGGGGGCCAACATTTGTTCACTTCCAATGTGTGTAAGTGTGTTAGCAAAATACTGCAAAAGTGGTTTGTAGCACCACGGCTAGGTGGGAAAATCACAGTTTTTTTTACTGTTTTGAAAAGTGCCGCTTTGCTTTTATGTTGGAAAGCCACTTGTGTTTGTTCTTACACTTGGGACTTGGGACAGTGGAGAGGAAATACTATACCAAAGCTTGCTGTATTTTATTCTGTGTTGCATCATTAACCCTTGGGCATAGTGTGTTATGGGCATTCCACTTTTTGTCATCACAATTCTTTCATTTCTCATGGTTTCTTCAGATATGTATGACTTGACCAAGGGTACATATGAACTGAATGAATAGACCCAAGGTTGTGGGTTTATTTGATCTGTAGGGATCTGATATGCAAACAAGAAATGTAAGCCTATGCGTCGGCTGTATTTACACTAAGTCATTTCGATACATAATTTCATCCTAGTAGCTATTTATTCAGTTTTGAAGTTATTGGTTTCTGTCTTACCACTTTTTCTCTGTCTTTTCCCCGTATCACAGGGGTGGAAGCGTGCCTGCAGGCAGATGGCTGGGTGGCAGAAACTGACCATGAAGTGGGAGAAGGTCCTCAACGCTGTCGCATTAACAGACATAGCATGGTAGGTATCTCACATGTGCATTTAAAATATTTAATTTGAATCCACAAATCACATGGCCGATTTAAAGCTTAAAGATAACTAGACTTATGTGTGGGGAAAGGACCCCTTTCATACAGTCATTGCTTTGCGTAATGGCTTTGCCTTGTTTTCAGACAAGCCTAAAACCTGAATGCCACAGACGGGCAGCATATAAAAATTACTGTGATTCCCCAATATCATACTTACTAGTCTATACCCACACCCTTGTTACACACACAAGCAAGGTAAAATAAAAACGTACTTAAACCTGATAGCACTAAAACTCAGGAAAGGGACAATTTAAAGCAGCTGATTTTGGAACATGAATACACAGACACTAGAATTAGAAACCGCTGTATTGATTTAAATTATAATAATACAAAGATGTATTACCCTAACCCTAACCCTGACGGAGTATGGTTCTTGGTTTCAAACAATTGTTAATTTAAATGCTGACCTTATAAAATGGGATGAGGTGGAATTATTGCTTCCCCATTGTTGTAGTTATGTAAGAACTGGAAGGGTTAATGGTGATGTCATTCAACAGCATTGGTATTATTTCTCCATTCGAGACACTTTGTTTTGACATTAGGCTATTCTTTTTGGGACTTGATTTTAATTTCACTTTTGCATGTTAGGGTCAGAATATATTATTTGTTTTGAATGTTTAATTTTCCTTACAGACCTTGGAATGGGTTTTGTTTTGTCTTCCTAAAATGTTTTATTTGACCTTACTTTTAAACCACTTGTTTTCCCCCTTTTCTCTACTACGCTATAGTATTTGACTCCACATTAGTTGACTCTACTCTTGACTATTTTAATCTACCACAGTCCTGAAAATAAATGCTATTTTCATCATGTGAAAAGGAATTGCACCTCTAGCTTTAACAGTTGGTTTTGCCCCCTTTGGCTAAAATAACTCTATGCGGTTTCTTATGACTGTTTATTGGTCTCTTACATCTCCTGGAAGGAATTAGCCCTCTGTTCATCATAGCACTGCATCAACTGTGTCATGTTCTAGGTTATTTTTCTCCATGTCAGGTGCGATTTAACTCTCATGAGAGGATTGAGATCTGGGCTGTGAGGGGATTATTAAGTAGGGGAGCCCACCATTTTATGTAATCTCACATTTATTTATTATTATAGCCACACTAACTCCTCCTACCTTTCTTGCACTACAGAGACATGACAGGTATGAAAATGTGTGTCTCATGTCCGATTGTGTTGCTATAGTCTTGTGGAAGGTTTCGTTGCATAGTATAGAAAATATTCATGTTTTTGTGGCAAAAAGACATTGGCCGAAGGGTAGCTAGCCACACGAAACGCTCGTTGCCTAGCAATGTTTTTTATGATTTTCTGATTGTCTTTCTGTAAGACTCGTGTTTGGTTCAGCTTTTTGACAGATGTCCTCACATTTACTAACAAATTTCTTGTGATATTTGGAATTCATGACTGACCCAATAATGGCCCGAAAGCAGCAAAGTGAAAGCACCAAATTTGCCAACGCCTCCATGCTTTATGGTTGGTGTGTCATTCTTCTGTTCAAAGGCAGTGTCTTGTTTTTAAACACTGTATTACGGCCAGACATCCCCATCTGTCTAGAGCACCTCAGTTGTTTTGGTCCCAGGAGTTGTCTGGCAAACATCGGTTGTCTTGATGTAATTTTTTTGAGTCCTGAAGATTCTTCCCTTCCAGGCCCCCAACGTTTGTACAGTCTCCTTCTGACATGCACTTCAACATCGATTGTGGTGAGAAAGGCCTGTAGATCCATTACCCAGGGGTTTCTTAGAGACTCCTATGAGCATAATTCGATTTGCTCTTTGGCTTAATTTTGTGGGATGACCTGTCCTATGTGTTTCCTCCATCTGTAGACGAGCAGTCGGGCCTCAATGATCTTTCTTCTGAGAGCATTGGCTTGTGTTGTTAATCTTTGCATTATGTGTTACTACACACCCATATTTTTAAGACCAAACCATACCAAGGTTGCCCCTGATTGTAATATTTGCCATTTTGTGATTAGTACATCCCTAATCTGTGTCCAAATATGGAAAAGAAAAGGCCACTTCTAACGGGTTGTACTTACTTTAACACGTGACTATTCATTCCACTCCAGCTACCTCCGCTGTTCGACGGATGTTTCTTCTACTTCCTGGGATCCTTCAGGAAGCACGCGAAAGATGATCTTCTCCGGGTGGTGAGAGAGGCGGGGGGCCAGGTTCTGACTCGACAGCCCAAACCGGACAGCGATGTGACCCAGACTCTGTCTGCTGCCGCCTACCACGCCTCTCAGGGCTCAGACCAGGCCCTTTGTACCCAGTACATCATCTATGACCCCCAGGGCCCCTACCGGCCCCCTAGGCTAAGGTTAGGAAAGGTGTGGTCTGCCCAATCTACATGGGTTGTGAATTGCATATTAGCCTTTCGTTTGCTTCCAGTGCCTGAACCGGAACCATAGATCCGATCCCCTGTTTTCAACAGGCTCTAGAAAAGAATGTGACAGAGTCAGATGTCGTGCCTGAAAGCTTGTTTTCTGAAGCGAAATGTTTTCTTTTGTGCCTGTATGGAATGCGGTCTTGTCTCCCTTGCTTGGTGAAGTACAGACATCAAGGAATCCTCATAACAGCCAGACAGTCAGTTGTGATAGATAACCCAGATAAGGTAGTGTTAGATGCAGTCACGCCACCCATGAATGTGACGGGAAATGGGTCTTTTTTTTTAATCACAAGTCCTGATTTGTTGTTCTTTAAATTATGTATGTTCAGTTGAGATTGCATTAAGTTGTATGCACGTTTCTTTGTTTTCATCAATACTCGGTGACTGTATTAACAAACCATTCAGCAATGTTCTGTGTTTTGAATAAAGAACTGTTGTTTTGAAAAGATTTCTTGGAAAATTAACCATTGTCACAGCAACAGATGTCAGATAAATTTTTGTAATTTTTTATATATATATATTCAATATACACTGCCTCATTTTCCACATCTACCTCATGTATTCTCCAATTTTAAAGAAAGGGCTAATTCCATCCTAATTGGGAGTGTCAGCCCTTTAAAATGAAGAGTAAAGGGGGCTTAAAAAGATCAATTCCAAAACTAGATGAATGGTATGGCAGAGAAATAGGGGAGCAATTAATTATCTAGTCGCCAAGCTGGCACTTTCAGTGGAAACAAACAAACCAGGTATTTTCCTTGAGTCTCTGGCTGCAGAAAACACATTACCCACCAGCCTAGAGCACATCCCACTTGATTTACTAACCTGGGTTCAAAAGCATTGCAATTACTTTGTGTTTGATGGAGATAGTCTGTCTTAAAGGATGCAATAACACCATCCCAAAAGGGAAAACCCTGTTCAATGCTCAAGGTAAGTTTGGTTAAATGGAATGTCCCTAATTTTCTCCCACCTTGTGGAGTTACAGCAACACATTCAAACTAACGCTTTTTGTTATGCAACTTACAGAAGTGGTGACAACTATTTGGGGATATTTCAAAATGTAGGGAAGACATTTGGGTGGCACATTATTGTATAATTCAATTCCAGGAAATTTGCGGGATTTTGCCTCCATGTCTGCTGTCTCGTTTCGTCGCAACAACAATGAAAGAGGATGGGGTTTGAAACACTCTCATTCCCCGACCACTGCAGGTATATCATGGACATTTTCATATAATATAAGGTAAATATTATACATCATTTTCCTTCAAATGCAAACATAACAGGTTTCGAATAGTAATTGAACCCCGGTGTGCTGCTGCATTTTTCTGGTTCTGAGCCCCAACTGTCCTGGATAGCATTTAGCAGACGTTTGTATCCCAAATAGAACCCTTTTCCCTATATTGTCCGCTACGTTTGACTAGAGCCTGTTATTATTAAGCACTGGTCAAAGTAAAACACTCCATAGGGAATAAAATATGCTTTTTGGAACACAGCCGTCTGTTTTTGGCCCTCTTCCAGGAGGCCTCTCTCAGTAGGATTACTGTTGGAAAGGCATAATTGCTATTGATTACTGCGTGCCGCATTAAATTGCTTCCCTCTTCCTCTCCATGCGGGAAGTGGATGGGGGGGCAATTAGTGGTGTGGACAGAGCAAACCTCAGCTTTGCCTGGTGATGAATAAAAATGTAAACTATAGCCTGTGTTTAAGCCGTTGTGTTTTTCATGGTACCGTGTTTCCATCAGCCTCAGGCACAATATATGGTACATGTTTGGAGAACCTGCACTGTGCTCTGTCAACTTAACTGTCGTCTGTGATGTCTCACATGTAGGAATAAGAGCAGCAGAGGTGAGGATTATTATTTCTGTCTGGACAGTAGACGTGTCAATGAAAGAAAGGAATCAAGACACAAAGTTGCTGTATAGTAACACTTATTCTTCAGTCTATTTAACAAAATAGTTTTTGTCTCCATAAATAATACCCCCCACCCCCCATCGGCCTCGGATTTCCAGAATACACATACGTTTTAAAGGTATTTACAAGTTACTTTACACCATGGAGGACACAAGGGGTTGTTTCATTTCATTTGGAATACAAATCTCGTGTGTGGTTGTAGTGATGTACCCACTATGTCCTAGAAGCTATTCTACAGAGGGGATTGTGTTGTTTCATCCAAACAAATCCTCTACTTGCTAATATTTTCTGTTTTCAATTCGATACAGTATGATGTTGTTTTCTGTTAATATTTGTGTCATCTTCAGGACTAACCCCTTGTGCCCATGTAATAACACAGTTTGATAGTTTAATAACAGTGTTTTCTCTTCGTATTAGATAGTACTCTCAGTTGGTTTTTCAGGCACACTTTATGTAAAGAAAGAAAAGAAAAAAGCTTGAACAATCTTTCATAGCTTCCCGATACAGTAAGTCGGTGTCTTGTGAAAAGAGTGGTGGAATGATACACCTTCACAGTGGAGGAGCAGTGTCTGGAGTGGGTTGTTATGTGTGGCTAGTAGGATAGATTTTCAGGGCCAGGCACACAAAAGACCAGACTATTACAGTATGAACAGAGAATGAACAGGTCAGCACTGCTCCATCAAATTGCCAAATAGATAAATAATAAACTCTAATTCAAAACTCCAGCTGGGGTCTTAGTATTGGACACAAAATCTACCACACACTGCTATAATTCTTTAGAAGAGTTTGAGGTAACCTTGTAGAATCTTGTTCTGAGTGGTGAAAACATTTTAAGACAGCTCTCTTACCCTTTACAGTTAGGTGCTTCTGTTTTATTAACAATGAGATCTTTCTTCATTGCGCATCTGTTCACAAAACCGAGGTGGTGATTATCATCCAAGGGAAAGTAGAACAATAAGAGGTTATCAACATCAATGGGAGAGGGTCATTTTAACATGTTGCACTGCTTTCGCTCAATGGAGATAAGTAGTCTTACAACAACCTGGACCTCCATGACCTTTTCAGGGATTCCCAACTCCACAGTCAGGTATACAGTCTGTGTTTACATGGTTATACACAATATATGTCTCTGAACAATGAACCCAACTGACTGCAAAATACTTGTTTAGAGGTGTCCTTGCTAGCATTTGGCCATGTACTGAACAGTAGTGAAAACCAATAGGGACTAGGCTTGCTTTACTGTATGTATATATAAATAAAATATGTATGTGTAATATATATATTTTTATCAAAACACAAACCAGCCAAATATAAGACTTTAGTTTGACTTTCAAGTGCCTCAGACTTTGTCACAGTAATGTACGTTGAATACAAGCAATGCAAACAATGGAAGTTGCTCTAGAGTGTTCAGTTGGGTTTGTTTGCAGTTGCGGCTGTGGCTGGTCATTTAAAGGTGGGACACGCTGGTCAGTGAAGCGACAGCGATGGTAGCCCCGTTTCTGAATCACTCCCCCGGGAAAGTGATGTTTCTCCCCCGGGCTGTTTCTCTTGCCCTCTGTTGTTTCGGAAACTCCCTTTTCCAAGGTTCTCTCCCTCTGTCTCATTTCTGAAAGTTTCCCACACCATGGCAGCGAGAGATAATCTACTGTTTATTCAGCCCTATAAATCAATGACACACTGAAGTGTAAATACCTGATATTGGGACAGATATTTAGTTGACAGACCTAATTAAAGGTGTGAGTGATGACTTCGCGAAAAGGTGTCATTGTATGAAACTCAATGTATGGACCCGCAGTGTCGATGCGCATATGCGGCCTGTGTGTGTATTCCCGGTTGATAAATGATGTCTCTTCAATTTGTGAATGACTCATTCCTCATGAGATGAGGTAATTACAAAAATGACCTGAGCCACTCTGACTATAATGATGCACACCAGAATTGAATTCCCCTTCCCTCATTCGCTCATCCACTGAATTCCCCATAATTCAATAATAATAAGACTGCAGGCAGCTGAGTAGAAAATAATGAGGTAGACTACAGTACAGTGGCTGCAGTGCAGACAAGGATGGGTTTGGGAGGAGAGGCTTGTTAATGCACATTTGGGTTGAGCCCCGAATGGGACCCTATTCCCTACAGTGCAAGGCTTTTCCCCTTAGGCACTGGTCAAACGCAGTGCACTACGCGGGGAATGGCGGTGTCATTCGGGACACTGGCTGGTATTCTATCCCTCCACCTCTTTAGTCAGGGCCCAGGGGTCTCACTCCTGTGTTCATTTCTGTCTCATTACCAAAAGCTGGAAGCCGTTATTAAGTAGTTCATCCATCACACAGGAGGAATATGTTCTAAAAGGTTAACAGGAAGGGATTCTCACCTAAAAAGAAAAAAAAATGGTATCCGTGATAAATTGCAGGGGCTTAGTAGGAAATTCACAGTTGAATTAATGACTAGTATTTATCATCTCCAAAAGAAAAGAACCTAGAGTGTGGGTAGTGCACACTACATCGGTTGTGTGGGGCTGGCTGGAGTTGTGACTTAAACATATTTGAATCAATGCATTAGTAAGGAACTGCATTAGCTAACGCTAAATAGCCCTGGCCATATGCTGGGGTGCCATAGTGGACCAATGCTGATCTATATAGGAGGTTATAAAACAGAATATCTAGCGTGTAATCTATTGAGAGGAGCTTTGTATCTCAGCGAGAGCCTCATTGGCTTAAGTGCTTTTTCTTGAGCTGCAGTGGATCAACATTTGTAAGCTGAAAATGAATTACCGGGCAAACTCTGTGTGCATGGGCGTATAGACGATGAAAGTGTGTATGCACGTGCAAACGTGTTTGTGTGTTTATGTGTGTCTCTATGTGATCCTTTGCTTTGAAGCACCAACACATGCAGATTTTCTCTTTGTCTCTCTCTGAGTTCTTGCCGAGTGTGCTGGGCTGTTGCAGGCCCGGGCGTGGGCTTTATCACAGAATAGTGCTTGATTAAGGGAAATTAAAGCAGGCCGCTGCTTGACTTGGTAATTGCTTGGATAACAAGTTCAAGCTGTTCGCTCTGAGGAATATTTTCGGTTGGTTTGGGCCATGGGGGAAAACAATAAATGCAATTATGCCAAGCGGAATGGCCGATGTAGTGGATTAATGCTGTGTGGGTTTACCCCCGTTCTAGTTTTTCCTGGTTTCTAACTTTGGACCTTACATCAGCTCCCGAACAAAATATGTAAAGTTTTCTACTTTTTCTATTAACTTATCATTTAATAATGTATTATTAATTTGATATGTGGGATGAGAATGGCATCTCAAGGACAGTCCAAAAAAAAGCTATGTGCTAAAATGTGTAACTCTGTTTTGGCCATGCAGCTTTATGCAGCCCAAACGGGGTTGAATAATAACTCATCGGGCTGCTATTTGTCCATTTCATTTCAGTGATCCCGTCACCAAGAGTGAGTGAATTTACAGCCAATAGTTAAAGGACTAATACAGAGATCATAAAAGCTGAGTGTTATACTGAGGTGATTGTTCATGTAATAGTGGACTGGCATTTGAACCCCAGCTGACTTTTGTTTTAAAGTGCAGTGAATTGTGTGCTTACAGGTTGTCTGGTTCTTGTGTCCTGTTCCACCCTCTGGATCTCAAAACACATGAGTGAGCGGCAGATACGACAGGCATTTATAACAATGGTTAGGAGGAAATGAGTTAATGAAATATATAATTGTGTTGCTAAGCAGCATAAGCGAGAAGTACTCATGAGAAAACACATATAGCCAGACAGTCAAAACAGGAAAACTGTCTCAAGAAAAGGTCCTTCTCCTGCTCTCTCCACACCTACGCGCTCAAAGCCGTGGTTCTGGTGCCGCCTAGGTACTTAGGTACCTATCAACCGCGGCTAGTTATGCGTTCTCCCAGGCCAATGTCGCCAGGATATTGTGCTCCAGTCCTGTCCGTCACACCAATCACACGAGAAGAGCGCTTTGTTTGATTGCCACGGCTACGGCAGCCTTCAGGACCACTCCCGGGCCGCACGTCCCCGACGCCGTCTCCGCCAGGGTTACTATGACAACGTCTGGCCGTTGAGGCACTCTCTGCGCAGGCACTGAGCCGGCTTCCACCAGTCCCCGTTGTGACAGCGGCAGATGGTGCAGTCGTCCACCTTCACTTCGATGCCGGCCGGGATGATCGTTGTTCCGGCAAAGCAGTTTGGACCTGCCACAAGGGAGGAGAGGAGGGGAGAACGGAGGGATGAAGGATGGAAGAGCGAGAGCGAGAGAGAGAGAGAGGGGGGGGGATGAATCAGTGCAGCGGGGGTTCCCTGTGGAGGCTCCATTCTTTTCTATTGGCGGAGTGATGCGGAGAACCCTGTCTCTGCCGTTTCCGCGCTCAGAACAGACACACGGATCCGTTCACGGGCATGCATCGACGGGCTTGTTTTCGCAACGCTAAAGCGCTTCTGTTCGCCCCGGTCCTCCCTCGACGTCAAAAGCTTTGCATCCTAATGTTTCCGCGAGCAGACAGGACGGGAGGCTGACCCCCTCACACGCGGGTTAGCTCCGCGGGCACAGAACGGGCCGCGTGTGCGCGTGCACGGTACATACATGGACACAGACGCGCACGAACGCACGTCGACGCAAATGTTACACGGCCACGCGAGAAGGGTGGATCGCAGGGCGATGCCGTTAACCGTTACGAGATGCATGGAAAGGCCTCCTCATAGATGACCCTGGTTTTGGTTCTGGCCAAGCAGACTTCCCTGAAAGAGCTTTCCGCCACAATAGACTACTACACCATACCTACACTGTATTGCGCCAGCCAATTATTGGGCCAATGGAAGTTTCCAACATATTTAGATATACTTTTTTAAAATGTGTAAATGGAAGTAAACAATGGCACAGTTTTGGAGTGAATAGTGAGTTCACAAAAATGTTTGCGATAAACTAGGACCCAGCCAATGAATTGTAGTTTCCACTACCCTTGCAATATCATACAGTCATTCTACACAACCACCACCAAAACCCAGTATCCTGGTATGTACTGACAACCTTTAGGTGAAGCCCACAATTTCTTTCTTCCGCTACAGTACAGCTGCCAGGAATTCTCTTCTCAGTTTTTTATTTTATTAAAACAAAGCAATCAGTGGCTCAATTGGTGTGACGGTGACTTTGGAGCTGCTCTTTTAAACAGTCTAACAGAGATCTATAAAACCATCTGGATTATGGGCTGGGTCAACCTCTCAGTCTAAACCTATTCAGAGTATTGCATAAAGCAGAACACTCACACCTACTCTGAGGGAAATAGCTTCACTGATTGATCAAAAAGTTCACAATGACCTTGTCTTTATCCTAAAGGACTGCATATTCCATACATAGAAGTGTACAACACTTTGCACTAGTTTGTATTTCATCTTTATATGAAAGCCTTTTGAGTATTTTGTATTTGAAATGAGCTAGTATATTTGCCTGTCTCTGTCCACAAGCAAGGACAGTCTCCTCTGCCTTCACTGTAGATGGGCACCATGTGACTCTCGACCATTACTCCATTACTCCAATGAAAGCCAATACCTGTCGCTCAGGGCCGTCAACGGGACACATGTTACCTGTCCACTCGCTCTGTCTCATGACGGTCAGGACGCGAGTAACAGATGGGTGAGGTGAAGAGCAATGAGAAGGTGAATAATGGTGAAACATTACTACCTTCCCTCTTGAAGATAAAAATCACCTTCTCTGAGCTACATTTAAAAGCTGAATAATGTAAATGTAGCCTACATAAAGTTAATTCCTATTCTACCCCTTTAGGCAACGATTCATTTGCATAGTGCTTAGAGATTCTTCAGCTCATCTGCCTTAGGAAACCTTGAAAAAAGCAGGCCTCTCTCTCTCTCTCTCTGTATATATATATATATATATATATATATATAGAGGCCTTCATCAGGCTTTTTCATATATATATATATATATATATATATACATGAAGTCCAAGTAGCCAACGTTTGCCTGCTGATGCATAGGACAGCAAATTCTCCCTGGCTAACCCGCGTTTTAAATAGCACACTACCCCATATAGCCCTTGTCAGAAATAGTGCACGGTATAGGGTGCCATTTTGGACAGTAGCTATCTGTCCAATCTGAGGGGGGTCTTCAGGGCTTGAAGTTCTGGCCGTCATTTCAGAAGCAGGTGAAGTGAAGAGGCAAGGCATGTCTGGGATTCTCCTACAGGCTCGGAAAGTGAACATCCAACTGAAATAGGCAACAAGAGTCCATCTGTCTTCTGCAGCGGACGTACAAAGTTATGCATGCACCTACGCACACACACTTGACTAGAGTCAAGGCTCTGCCGATTAATCTGGCTCCAGCCGGCCGTAGTTCCTTAGGACGCCGGTGACGGCAGATATGCTCCCCGAAATGCCACCGCCACGAGGGCATCACTGTAACCTGTCTGTGTGGATTAAAGCTTCCTTCAGCCGCAGGCCTTCTGCGATTGTGTGTGTGTGTAAGAGATGGAGCGAGAGAGAGTATCTTTCTGCGTGTGTGTGTGTGTGAAAGAGATGGAGCGAGAGAGAGTGGGTTTCTGTGTGTGTGTGTGAAAGAGATGGAGCGAGAGAGAGTGGGTTTCTGTGTGTGTGTGAAAGAGAGATGGAGTAAGAGAGAGTGGTTTTCTGTGTGTGTGTGTGTGTGTGTGAAAGAGAGATGGAGCGAGATAGAGTAGGTTTATGTGTGTGTGTGAAAGAGAGATAGAGCGAGAGAGAGTGGGTTTCTATGTGTGTGTAAGAAAGATAGAACAAGTTAGAGTGGGTTTCTGTGTGTGTGTGTGAAAGAGAGATGGAGCAAGAGAGAGTGGGTTTATGTGTGTGTGTGTGAAAGAGAGATGGAGCAAGAGAGAGTGGGTTTATGTGTGTGTGTGAAAGAGAGATGGAGCGAGATAGAGTGGGTTAATGTGTGTGTGTGAAAGAGAGATGGAGCGAGAGAGAATGGGTTTCTGTGTGTGTGTGTGAAAGAAAGATAGAGCAAGTTAGAGTGGGTTTCTGTGTGTGTGTGTGTGTGAAAGAGAGATGGAGCGAGAGAGAGTGGGTTTATGTGTGTGTGTGAAAGAGAGATGGAGCCAGAGAGATTGGGTTTCTGTGTGTGTGTGAAAGAGAGATAGGGCAAGTGAGTGTGGGTTTCTGCGTGTGCATGGGTGTGTGCACGAGTGTATTTGTGTATGCATTAAGCATGTGTAAATGTGTGTACTAGTGTCAGGGAGCACCTTTCAGCTCGATAAGCCTTTGTTAGAGAGCTTGGCTGATATAGGTCAAACTGTGATATGAGGAAAGATTCAGTAATTTTGAGGAATGTTGTAATGGTATCAAATGACACATATCAATGATACATTAACACATATCTCAAGTGGGCGCTCTTGTTCGGAATTCCTTTTCCTAGTCGATGCCTTAAATAGTATTTCCACTTGGATTAACCATCCGTTCAATCTCTTGATTGCATTTTCACTTGAGGGTTACCCTAAAGAACGGCTATATCCTCATCCTGGATCTGATCAGAAGGACAATATGCTTACAGTGGACTGCACGCTCATAGGGGCTTGGAAAACAATATTATATACAGAAATTACCGGAAAATAACAAAGTCTGCTGGCCAGTTTTTAACATTCCCTGCTTGTGATCCTTGATTGTCTCTCGTTTTTTCTACAGATCAATTCCAGTCCTCGAGGCTGATGAGCCACAGCCAGACCAGTCAGCTGTCTGTCTGTCTGTCTCATTTTATTGGGCAGGCTCGGCCATATCTCCCGCCCTGAGTCCTATAATTAGCCAACAAGCAATAGGAATCCTATAATTCTAATTCGGGGATTGGTTACGGCTGACAAGGGCATCAGGGCAGCGGGGAGATAAAGGGCCCTCCAGGGCCCCATTATAAGCATTATAACAAACACATAGACGCATGCACACATATACACACACACACATACACACACATACACTGTTATGCCCTCTCAGGATGCCCTGCAATTAATGGACCAATCTGAGCCAGTGTTTATTCTGCTTAGTGTGTCGTATTTAATTAAAGGAGTTAGCACTGTCCTCATTAGCGTCCGGCCAGCAGCCCAAGGTAACGATTTAATATAAAACGAAAAGACATACGTCCTCAACTACAGAGACTGATCATCAAAAAGATAAATATAGAGACACGGAAACGTGTTCTGGCACAGACCGCTGGATCATCACAGGCCACGTTCAAACGGGTTTCCAGTAACTTTGTGCGATGAATGTGTGAAGTCTAACTCTAGATCTTGGACAGTCAAAACATAAATCGGGAAAAGAAAGTAAGAAATACACATACGCCTCATACAGACAGAAAGAAATGTTAATAATTTAGTTCAGCCACCCAATAGTGAGCACAGCATCAGTCAGGCGGTTTATGAAATGACGTATACAAAGCCAACAACGCGGTATGAGGTTTCTATACAGTACATTGTGTTGTTCACTAAAACGTGTGTGTGTGTGTGTGTGTGTGGGGGGGGGGGG
>JACXGK010001391.1:0-19919 GCA_016801125.1 Novumbra hubbsi | reverse complement strand
GTGAGAGGAGGCCAGAGAGATAGGGGCGGGGGGGAGAGAGAGAGATTTGAATTGCATTTGAAAGCCAATCATCTGCCCGTTTTAACTACATACTCAAAACATTACTCGTGGACGTTTTATTATGGCTGTTTCGTTTAATCGACTGGTTGATTGTTTGGTCATTGTTAGGCTCTTGGCCAAACGACAATATATATTTTCTGGTTAAAATGACATATTTTCTTCCAAAACACCTGTCTGATTCGCACCTTTTGTCTGGGATGTTATTCATGGCCGGGGTCCCGGGTCTGTCACCATTTATCACCTCACGCTAGGGCTTCTCAAAGTGGATACTCACTAGCGTGGGACTGAATGAATGAAACACATAATTGAATAAGGATACCCGCAACTTTAATAGGCAACCTATAACAATGATCTACTAATGATGGATCTTAGCCAGAACAATAATAGACATTTGATTTCATGGATCATTTCCATGCTCGCTATGTCTCTGGAAAATCATACAGCCTCAATTATTATGCGGAAGGAAGAAATATTTTACGATATTTGTGGTGGAGACGGTAGGCCCACCCAATTGGCCAAAGCACTTCTCTTCAAGTGATGGCCCACTCTCCTGGAACCGCTGTTAAGGTGCCCTCCACGAAATAGGCACCCTTTTAAAAATGAGAAAAATGGGCTGTGATAAACATTTCTTTATTTTTTATCCCTTTGTTCTTTAATTCCAAATATTTGTTAAAAAACATTAAATTGAAATTGGAAAATGTAAGATTAAAAAAATTTAAACAATATTCTTATCATAAAACAACTGCATGTGTCAGCATTATTATTCCCTTCATTTAACAGTTTGTGCGACCTCCCTTTGCTGAGATAATACGGTTTTCCAATAATAAGTCATGAGTTTCACGAACACATATTGAGGGATCTGGGACCATTCAGCCATGAAGAATCCTTCAGATTCCAAGGTCCGCTCTACGTTTCAGCTCATCTCACAGGTTTTCTATGGGGTTTAGGCCTGGGGCAGGGATGGACATGGCAAAACCTTCTGTGGTCAGTGAACCATTTTTTGTATTTTGAGGTGTTCTTTGGATCACTGTCCCACAGGAAGATCCATCCATGGCCCAGTTTAAACCTCCTGACACAGGCAGTCAGGTATCGACTTGTGGTTAAATAGCTGCCGTCTGATCGTAGTCTTGAAGACTTTCAGACCTCCAGGACCCAAATAACATCTGCAATTCTCCAGCTGTGATCCTTCGAGATCATTTGGCCCCAAAACCATCCTCCCTGTGCGTGGGGATTGTAGTATAGAAACACCATTGTTGACACTTTACCTGTAAGAATTTCCAGGGGTGCCAATACTTGTTTTTATCTTAGTTTTCAATTTACAACTAAAGGTTTGACTGTTATGAATTTTTTTATGAAAGACCATGCGCATAAACAGCAAAGACATTTTTATCACAGCCCGTTTTTCTCGTATTTATCAAGGGTACCAATACTACTTGAAGCCAGTATAAACATGTAGACCAAATGGTTTTGCTACTTCTGGACATGAATTCATGGATAATATGTGCTTAACATGATATATTTCTGTAAAGAATTCAGGTCAAAGATACATATGTGTTTCGTGAGAAAGCACTGAAACGTATGGCAGCCCATTTTTAGCAGCTGAGTGTGTTTGCTTGACATTTAGGGAAACTTCAGGAGCTTCAAAAAAACCCAATATGTGAACGAAAGAAAAACATTTTGTATGGTCTATTGTTTTTATGAAACACACATATATTTTTTTCATTTTCAGATGGTGAGATTGGGAGTTCATGCACAACTTCTAGTGGTTGGTTGACTTAACTTGCATGTCAGATGGAAAGAAGGGGAGTGTACATTTGAAATGGCTGAATGTACATCGAATAGAAAGTATGAGCTCTACAGTAGTTTACCACAAATGGCCCAAGGAAGCTCAACGCAATGAAGGAAAAACAGACTGATCAGGATCCCTCTCCTGAAAGTTGGCATGGATATTCAGCCACTACCATGCCCAGAAGACCAGCTGAACTAACAAGACTATAGCATGCTAATGAGCAATTGGCTTAAAAATAAGATGGCCAGGTTACAGTTTGCTAAAAAGTGCTTGCAGAGTACAGTGCATCCGGAAATCATTCAAAGCGCTTCACTATTTCCACATTTTGTTATGTTACATCCATATTCCAAAATGGAATACACATCCCATAATGATAATGTGAAAAAAGTTTGTTTTAAATCTTTTGCAAATCTAATTAAAAAAAATAATACATGAAACATACATAAGTATTTACAGTCATTGTCATGACACTCAAAATGTAGCTCAGGTGCATCCTGTTTCCACTGATCATCCTTGAGAAGTTTCAACAACTTGATTGGAGTCCCCCTGTCCCTGGAGTCTATGTTTGGAACCACCAGTTGTCCGGGCACCAGTTGGCTGCCCGGCCAAACTGAGCGATCAGGGGGAGATGGGCCTTAGTCAGGGAGGTGTCGAAGAACCACATAATTACTCTGACAGAGCTCTAGTGTTGCTCTGTGAAGACCATCTGGAAGGACAACAATCTCTGCAGTAATCCACCAATCAGGCCTGTATTGTAAAAGCCACTCCTCAGTAAAAGGCACATGACAGCACGCCTGGAGTGCCAAAATGCACCTGAAGGACCTTAATTAAACCTTATTAAACTCTTAGGACTTAAAGCCAAGCGTCATGTCTGGGGGAAATCAGGCACCGCTTATCACCTGGCCAATACCATCCCTACAGTGAAGCGTGGTGGTGGCAGCATCAGGCTGTGGATGAAAACCTGCTCCAGAGCGCTATGGACCTCAGACTGGGCCGAAGGTTCATTTTTCAACGACCCTCAGCACACAGCCAAGATAACAACTGAATGGCTTCAGGACAACTCTGTTAATGTTCTTGAGTGGCCCGGCCAGATCCCAGACTTGAACCCGATTGAACATCTCTGGAGAGATCAGAAAATGGCTGTGCACCCACGCTCCCCATCCAACCTGATGGAGCTTGAGAGATCCAGCAAAGAAGAATGGGAAAACCTGCCTAGAAAAAGGTGTGCCAAGCTTGTAGCATAATTCGCAAGAAGACATGAGGCTGTAATTGCTCCCAAAGGTGCTTCAACAAAGTATTGAGCAAAGGGTGTGAATACATTTGTACATGTTTATATTTTGGTTATACATTTTTGCAAATCTATTAAAAATATTAAACAAACTGTATTCACTTTGTCAGTATGGGGTATTATGTGTAGAAATTTGAGGGGAAAAATGAATTTAATCCATTTTGGAATATGGCTGTAACATAACAAAATGTGGAAAAAGTGAAGCGCTGTGAATACTTTCCGGAATCACTGTACAAATAGTTGCTTACTCTTCGTGAATGTAATTCAGTTTCTAAAGTACAACTTTTGTATACATATATCGACAAATTAATAGGATCCCAAATTAGGCACTTATGTTTGATATTTGGTTGCATATCCTTTGCCTCAAGTTTGCAACCCACTGGATATTTTACCAGACACTCTGCAGATCTAGCTCCAAAAAATAATCTAGTCCTTGGGAAAAATCTACCTAGTTGAAACTCCATACTGTTATCAAGTCTGTGAAAGCAAAATCAATTAGTTTACACACGGACCACACTTGAAATATAAATGATGTCACAGGCATTTTGTAGTGTAGAATGTATTTTAAGCCCCTGGGAAAGTAATTCACTGGCTTTAGAGAAATGACAAATGACAAAATCTTTCATTTGTACATTCCCCTACTGCAAATAGTTTCCTTTTAGTAGTGTTAAAAGTCTCTGCAGCCCAGAGGGTCTTTTCTCTGCCCCAATGACTAAAGTGTGCCAATTAAACAGGGTGTGAACCAAATGTCACCCTATCCCTTTAATAGTGTACTACCTCTGAACAGAGAGGCCTATGAGTCCGGGAGAAGGGTGAATTTAGACATTTGAGACACAGCCAGAGATGTTGACTCACAAGTATGGAGTGGGACCTCTTAGAGCTTGCCTGGCACGGTGTGTCATTGTGTCTGTGCGTGTGCGTGAGCACGCTTATATGTATGTGCGTGCATGCACGTGTGTGTATGTGCGTGCTTGCACGTGTGTGTATGTGCGTGCTTGCACGTGTGTGTATGTGTGACTCCAAAGCTCGGAGTCAATAGGTTAGAGGTTAGAGCAGGGGTTCTTAAACTTTTCATACCAAACAAAACTAAACCCTCCAAGTACCACCATCCCAAAAAACAATCTAATTAGTATGTACCTGCTTGACTGTAATAAGTTGGTTCATTTATGCATTTAATATCATTTAGAAAATGTTGTTTTCAAACACAGACTTGTGTGTGGATTACCCGCTTAAGAAATCTGAAGGCTATTCAGACATTTCTTGCACTTGGTATGTGGAGTAGAACTGTTACTTATGTAGGATTTGCATTACTGGAATTTGTTTCACAAGCTTGTCTTTGAAGGGTGCATGTTTTGTAGTCAAGTGCCTCTGCAGATGTGCTGGCTTCATGCTGTCTTGTTGAGAATATGACAGCGCACAACACACTGTGGTCTTCGCTTTTCCTCTGACCCGGTGACAGTCAATCCCAAACTGAGGTAATGCGTATTGTATCGCTTTCTAGCCTTTTTCTGGGACCTGCTAACATTCGCGATGCTGTCGCTTTCAGGCTCAGTTGTAGCTGATATGTCAGATTAGGCATCCAACCTTTTGCCGTCTGGTCCTTTCAGTCATAACATAATATTATATGGTTGTGTATTCATTTTTGAACTTTTGTACAGTTAGCAAAAGTGAAGCTAAGCAGGAGCAGAATGAGTGCCCAAGTACAGTAGAATTTTCCCAAAATATTTCCCCCAAATATTTTCTGTACAAAAAAATAGTAAAACAGAATTTGTCTTTTTAGATTTAAATAATAATTAGCATTATTTGCAAATTGCTTGGTGCAGACAACAGAATTCCTAAGTCATATGGCATTCCATCAAGAGTGTTCCACATACCACCAGCAGTTGTTCAAGTACCACCAGTGCTACACATACCTCTGTTTGAGAACGTCTGGGTCAGAGTGATTTCTCACTGAAAGGTGATCCACTAATGACCCCCTGTCTATTCCTTTAACAGTGTCTGACTTAGCGGAGTTTTATCAAAATGGTGTCCCACATGCACATTACAACTCCTGGTTTAGCTGTGAAATGGATTTGTTGCATGGTCAAGGCCATAATATGTTATTTTTCTATATGTCACGTCTCCTCCTGGGGCCGTGCCCCCTCCTCGCTCAGGCAGGGTCCGGCGTTCGACGGCATCGTCCTCCTTGCTGCCACCGTACCCCTGCCCCCACCTATAGTCTTATACTGTTTCTCTGTACAAATGCGTTCACTACGTTACAGTGATATTTGTTCCTTGGTCAAATGAACACGACCAGTTCTTGACTCCTGCGCTTTGGACTGTTTTTCTACATGCACTTGTCACACTATAAGACACTGGGAATTTAGAAAGAAGTTGAAGAACACTTAAAGAAGAACAATTAAATGTATGCCTGAGGGTAAAATTGCCATCTTAAAAATGGAACTGTATGACTTTAAGTGTTCCTGTTAGTAAAGCATCTGTTAAATGGCATACTTTTATGTCGTACCATTAACCATGATATAACCACTTTATCGTGTGCTGTAAAGTGCAGACCATATTCCAATTCTCCCAACCCTTCAGTGAGGTTAAACCTTGGTTTTGAGTAATGGGGTCCCCTAATAGACGAACCAGTAACTTATAATATAAATCAAGACTGTTCGTAGAGAATTTTCTCAACAAGCAATGAGAATGTCAGTAACATCCATGGGCAGGGATAATGTGTGGTGATGTTTCAGCCTCTTTAAGTCATAGCAAAGAAAGATTTAGTGACATCCTGTATACTCATATATGTGCCAAAGTGTTTGACCACTGCAGACAATACTTTGAAGCTATTTATATGGGCAATTAATTGTTTTTCTGCTAGTAAAATCATAATATACCATTAGATTACAAGTACAAATAAGTAAAATGTCACAGGAATTTCCTCTGTTGTCTGAAAGTAGTGGGTGTCTTATTTTAAACGATTCTGGGTTGAAGACAAATGAAATACACCAAATTTGGTGTGCGTGTTATAAACAGTCATCATAGGTCATGTCCTTGAGTGACCCAAGACAATCAGGTGCGGGGCTTGCTCACAATCTGACACAAAACTACATGCTTCGACCAAGAGATGAAATGGCCTTGTAGTACTAGTTGCAGCAGAGATCCCTGTGGAAATGCAACTAGCAGAAGAGATTGCAGAAAGTGAAACAACATTAAGCATGGAGAATCAAGCAATGCAAATAAGTCTTGTGGAGTCTGTGAAACACGCTAGCATCTCTGTCATGGTTTCGGTATGAAATGTAACTAATGCTATAGGGCATCTGGTCAAAATCTTTGAAATTCTAAATCTGATTTATCATGCTGTACTGTCACAAAAATGACAGTCAAATGGAGAGGAAGTCTGCAGTTGGAACATTCCCAGTATTACATTCATGCAAAAACTTTGGAAAGTTGGAAAGTTATTTTGATATTACATAAGGATATTTGAGCTGAATTCCAACCTCATTCCTTGAACCCATTTCAACAAATCACACACAAAAACCAATTACTGTATGTAATAAAATAAAACAAATTCTCATACTGAAAAAGTAAGTACTCATCCTGAATCTCAAGTGCAGTGCCTTTGTCTTCGTTTGTCTTTGTGTTTATTGTAATGTTATACGGTTTTACAAATAAAGTGCTACTGCTCAGGTAAAGATCTGTAACTAGGTGAGATATTAGCTGACTGAAAATGTAAGCATCCTTAGGTTGAAACCTGTATTAATGGATTGGACACGGTATATTCCCAGTTAAGTATTGTGCTTAGTGTTAAGGCACTGAGTACTGGTGTTTAGGAAGTGGGGGGATGATGGATGTGTAGATAATGCCATACATGTGATAAAGGGGATGTGGTCTTCCTTCGTCTGTGACACACATGTCAGATTGGTATCCGAAAATCATTGGGTCCTCTGACATTTCTGCTAAAACCATCTGTGTATCTTTTCTCTGTTTTATAGGCATGTGGCCAGGAAAGGGTCATTGACAATGCCCCTTAGCCCCGCGGGGGAAGGAGAAGCAATTTGTCTACTGGGGTAAACACTTAGGACAGGATAAAAGATACACAGGGGGTAGGAAGGAAAAAGGATCCTGTTGTTTTTCACAGGATGACCATGCAAATGCATGTCCCCATCAATCCTGCATATTTATTGAAAGTATTTTCAACTTCTCCAGAGAAGTATCATGGTCTCCTTGTAACTATGTTTCCTCCCTCTGTGCTAGAATGAAGCTGTTAATCGTGCCAAGATATTTTTGCCTTTGTACATACTTCCTAAAGGGATCTATTCGCTGGAATTGCCATCAAACTAGTAAAACATAATTTCATGTGTTACAGGCTCTCATGGAAACCTGACAATCTTTGTTGGGAAAATATCCTCAGGCCTCTTAAACAGAAATATCAATAACAATAATTTGAATGCAAAATATTTTTCAGGCAATCGTTCTTGAAACTTGTCTCTCATCTCGTCACACTCAAGTGACTCCTTCAGGTATCTCGGACACCTGTAAAGATAATTGATATCATCAGGTGAGTCAGCCCTCACTTCATTACTTCCTGGTTGAAAAAAAGGAAGTAAAGTGATTGGCTTAGCTTGGCTGCCTTTTATGAAGATCAGTTGTAATATTCAACTTCCCCTCGCTTGGAGTTGTGATATGACAGGGCTGTAGTTACAACTGTATATGACAAATTGGGAATGGGAGAAAAAAAGAGTAAAAAGAACTAAAGGAAACTCCTCAAGAAAGCCTATGAGTGGTGTAAACCAATATGTAGTGTGGTCCAATATATCAGTTCCTAAAACACAAAATCCCAGAAATACTCCATACAATCAAACACCTTGTTCCTCAAAGATTTTGCGCACACATTTTGTTTATCCAATAAGGAATAAGCCCATCAACCTGATGGGTTTTTACATATAAAGAAAAAAAAGGACATGATCATTTTACAGGTGTGCATTCTGCAGAGGACAATAAAATGCCATAACCGCAACATGAAGAGACAGCAACGTTCTTGCCGCCTCCAACGTCGGTATTTTCAGTACATCCAAAAGTGCTCCCGACCGCAAACCATGTGTGACCACACCAGCCCAAGACTTTTGAGACCTATGGTGATGTGTTGTGGAACCGTTTACCGAGTATACCATCGTGAACAGAGTGCCCCATCGTGTCGATGGGTTAATGTCATGGGTAGACATTGCATTTTACCAGTTGTATTTTAAATGCTCAGGTATATGCTTACAAGATCCTTGGGCCCTTCACTGTGATGTTCATCCGCTGCCGTCACCTCATGTTTCAGCCTAAACGTGCACAGCCCCATGGCACAAAAACTTCCCACCTCATCCATGTCATCCATCAAGAATGTTACAGATTCCTTTAATTGATGTCTGAGTTGTCTGTGACCAACCGATGCATATCTGTATTAGACTAAAACCCAATGAACTTAAAACAGATTTTCTTATCTAAAATGTAACAGAATTTGCATTGACGAGATCTTAACGCGTACAACTAATACATTGAAGGCCAGCGAACGCATCCATCTGTGTATTTACCGTAGCTGTGCTAGAGTGCATTCGATGAAACCTTTTGTGTGAGATTTACAGTACAATGAGGAGCATTCATGCCAGTCGAGGTTTCACAGTAACTCACAAATGAAAGTAGAACATCAAGAGCCCATTTAGCAATGCCAACGGGCGAATCAGTGTGTTTGTAAATACATCTCCTTTATGGTGATTCGTGAGTCCATCTGGGTTCATGTAAGAGTGAAATTACTGTCGAAGCTCGCGAAAGATGTCTAGTACAGTAGCTGAACCCCGAGGCTGTTGGGATGTGGGAGATGTGAATAATAGAAGTCCCTTGAGTGTAGATTATAATGTAGTTGGGGGGAGACATTTTATCTCTTATTTTTGTATGACAGGGAAAGGAGTGGGGGAAGTCTTGGAAGGGCTGGCTATTGGAAGGGCTGGTAAAAGTGTTGGGTATCTTGGGTTAACAAAATAAATGCCTATGACACCCTTGTCAAAACAATATATTCACAAATGGAAAGGAGAAAAACGTAGATTTGCAAAGTGGAAATTAAAGATAAAGTTGTTATATAATACTAGTAATATAGGAACATAATACTAGTCCAAAATCAGACACAAGTAGCCCAATTCACAATTGTATTCTTTTTTAAATCTAATCTCATAGCAACACAAACAAAGGAAATACATCTGGAACGATTTCCTATTTACGGGCGCCATTTACGATGTATATTTCCTCTGTCAAATGACCTGCCATTTCCATGACAACTACCTCAAGAAACAGAATCAGGAAATGAGCATTGCAACTGTCCTACTCTCGAGGCGGCAGTTGAGTTCCTCTTCGCAGGCAAGGTGATGCAACAACCAATTGCATTTAGCGGTTGTTTCATGCTGGGTAACCAGGCTTTCCCAAATGTAAAAAATAATTTTATGAAAATCACGCTGCTAACGGAAGTAGTGATAATATGAATCTGCATGATTACTGCACAACGTAAAGGGCTCTCACAGGGATTTTAAACTAGGTGACTTGACAAAACTGATCAGGTTTTTGAGGGTTTTATAAGTCAATGGGACTAGGTAAAAATGTGTCCTTAGTTGACAACTGACAACTATGCTCATTCCCTCATCTACATATGAAATATGAGTGTATGGCCTTTACCACGTTTTAAGGTCTGTGTCGTTAGCCAAAATGAAGAATCCGTGCTATACAGTTTACAAGAATCAATCAACCCACACTCAGCACTGAAAGTCAATAGCAGACTGGAAGGATAGCTTAGAGTACATTCAAACCTGTTCAATAAACTCCAGACATTCTCATACAATTCAATATCTTACTGAGTATACACTACATGTATAATTCATTTTCTTTAAAAAACCTACCTCATGTAGGACGGCAAAGTGAAGTCTCAATTATCCTAGGATTCTCAGAGACCATGGATAGGGGAGAGTAAGGGAGTTTTTGGGAAAAGACTCAGGGGGATGACGGGGGGCGGGGTAATGCCTTGCTCAGGGGTAATGAGGAACCGTTTTTGCTGTTCTTTGTATGATTTGGGTTTTTAACATATTCTGCTTCTCCCACTTCTGTTTCCTTCACAGTTGTTTTAACAAAAAAGCATCATAATAGAGAACATCGTTCGCCACTGCTTAACCTTGTGTTCTAACCCACACAACTACCTGTCTGGAGTCCATGGTATTGTCTGAGGACATCCTGGTGAGCACATGGGGGCTCAGAATGGATTATTCCAGCCCGAACAGCAAGTAATCACTTACAGTCTAATGCAGGGCTATAGAATCATATTTTGATATTATAAAAGAAAACGAGGATCCCTCATCTAAATGATAAGTACCCCAAATCTAAACAAAATGAAATATGCTGAGAGTAATTGAAGGTTTGTGTGGGTGTGTTTGTCAATATTTACTAATGTTAAAGGTTTAATGCATTTACCAGGACAGGAAATAGGTTATGCTACGTCAATAACAACTGCAGTTGGTTTGGATGTTACCAACCCTCTGTAGTCTTTTTCATTAGTCGTTGACTAAGGGTGTCCAAAAGGGAGGCTTTCACGCAGCAGCAGGGTGACTACAAACAAACAAACAAACAAACCTCCTGAGCTATAGAAAATCTGAGTGCCTAAATCTTTTACTATGCAAAATAGATATTCTTCTATTTTCCTATCGACTAATTGCTCAGATGGATTCAAGGTTTCAGGTGTATCTTAAGCCTACTTATTTGCTGCTTGTTATGAGTTTTTCTAATTAAAACAATGGTTTATTTTTTTCCGGAAAATTTGGTAGGATCATCTATTTGAGGATACAATTTACGTCAGGTTTCCTGTCATAGGTGTCAGTGCTGAAGAGAATAGTCACTAAATACTGTAGTAGGATGTGCAATGATTAGGTGGTGGAAAGGATTTTATGTGTGTGTGTGTATCAGTTCAATATTTTCTAAAACAAGCAATTTTCAAAAGCAGATGTTCTAGTTTAACTCTAATTGTTGTAAATGTGGCTGAACTTCCACTGCAATCAGAGTCTTATCAGTATTTCAAAGCTGCTGCATCTGACTTTCCCTTATATAACAGGACTGTTGTATGAGCTGAAAAATGTAAAACCTTCAGTTTGCAACCATAACTATGCCATTTATAAAATATATATATATATATATATATTATTACTAATTCTGCTGCAGACACATCATGTCATTCTGTTTCTTACATGAAGATGTTTACTAAGGCCTATGAAAAGACAGATTATTGTAGGAAAAAGCTGCATCTAGTGAATATCCTTTTCTCTAAACAAAATGAGAATCCTATATAGCCTCAACATAATGGTTGAGGCTATACATAAAGGCAACTATGGTTGCCTTTTGTATCTGTCTTGAGAGAACCGGGACCTATCATCAGCTGTCCTTAAAATCCTTCTCACCCTCTTCCAGTAAATCTTTAACATGGATCTCAGTCAGGAGCACAGATCCAATCGGGATTGATCGGAGTTCACATCCCAGCCCAATAGCCTGTCCTGTCCCGCCCACCTGGGACATATATATATATATATCTCTATTGAACAGTCGCTCTATCTCTATGGCCTGGGATCTGAACTCACCCTATATCTCCTGGTTCTTGATTGGAGCTGCGCTGCAGAGGCTGGGGGTAGGGCCGGGGGGAGTACGGGTGCCATGGAGGGGGCCACGACAGGCCGACTGGTCCCTTCCTCATCAGACGCGGAACCCTGTAGGTGAAACACCTACCGACGATGAGTGGCACAGCTCTCGTACAGTGTACTGTACATTCATCCTCTGCATACTGTTTATATCGTACAGCTGTCTGTGCTATTCACTACATCACGTGCATCTGAAAAGAAACTACTTTAGTGGGACATAGTTGAAAGTAAACTGAATCATCATCAATTCCAACTACATTACGTCCATATTATGAAAATCGACCAAGGCCCAAAAGTGGCTGACTCTGCATTGCATGGATGCTGAGATTATTTGTTTTTCGGGTGAATGCAGACTTTAAGGCTGAAACATCCGCCTAACCCAATTAAAATGCACCGTGAGCCTGATCAATCAATGATTACTGAGTGATTCGTCATCCATGGGTTGAATTACTGACAAGGCAGTTATGGAATATGAGACTCTTGCTATGGGTAATGCACCGGTTGTTTCCCATAACTGCAGTTCTGTAGGCCCTGAAGTCAACTGATCTATAATAGACTTCTTCTACGCCTGCTGTGACGACGGCCAAGGAAATACCAACACACCCACAAAAGGTTAGCCAACCAGACCTGTCAACAATTACTGACACCCATTCATTTTTGTTTACTCAAATATACACTGTACATTTAATACATTACCACAACATCCTTAAATAATAATGCTATTTTATTTGCAATGAGATAGTTATAACGTTTTAATGAAAAATAATTATAACTAAAATCCAAAACACGTATTGTTAGCGGACAACGATCGACGCTACAAGGTGATGTCAGGTCCTTGAGATCTTTTCTGAACAGCTAGCTGCGTAGTTTGAAAGAGACCAGCACCTCTGGAACCTCTCGCTTCGACTGGAGGTGCTATTCACAGCTGAGGAGTCGACCCCCCTTTCACGGACAGCCGTTAGTCTGCTGTGGGGCTGCCGATGCCAGGTGAACCTGAGTGTGAGCGGTAGGAGGGTAGGAAGAGGTCCGGAGAATACTTGAGTCCAGAGCTGTGGATAGCTTGGATGGTACAAACCAGGACTTTAAAGTGAACGCATGAGTATACAGAGGTTTAACAGGGTTATAAAGGTTGAACGTCATTGGGGTTGTGTGCTCATGGGGAATGGTGTAGGTGAGTAAACATCCGGACATATTGTAGCCTTCTCAGGCTACACCAACAAATTAGTCATTTGAATAGTCCAGATGGGATGACATGGATGAGTTGCTCAGCTGCAAGCTATGACAGACTGGTTCCCCTTACGATGTAGGAAGAGCATTTTTCCTTGGGCACACTCGTGATGTGGGCTAAGGGCTTGTTTACATTACGAGAGACAGAACAAGCGCTAATCTGTGTTCGCATAATCGTTTCCATAGTGTTTGAATTCATACTGGCATGTTCGTGAAGCACCAAATGTGGACCTGGCCCCCAAATCTTTGGAAACTCGTGCAATAAGCGTGCATACCGCCCAAACCTGATCTCATTATCAAAGCTCCAGGGGGGCTCACCTCGGGAAAAAATGGCACACCTCGGAAAGTGGCGTCTATCAATATCCGCAAGTTTACACAAAAACCTTGACACTCCTACTTGAAAGTAGGAACTTGACATAATCAATATTGAGGTTTTTACTGTTGATGATGTTTATGGTGGTCAGTCTTTTTGCATTTGATCTATGGGAATCTCAGCTGCGTCTGGGCAGAAAATGTTTTTAAAAGCAATATCAGAATACTAAAAAGCATAAAAACATAATGCCAAACAAATGTGGCTAATTACACTAAGGTTGCTGTATCTGTTTTTGATTGGACTGGGACCTGTCATGGAAAGTGCTTGAAGCTTTGCTGCATCTAAGCCATGATGAAGAGCACAGTGGTTGTTTGAGGGACACATCCAGCTGAGTGCAATGATGAAAAAGGTTAAAGCCTGGTCTATATTTCCTTCAAAACTTCTGAGAGGCAACAGGTCAATAGAAAACCGTGAACCTCATGTTGGACCATGGTGTCAGGCCCAGGAGATTGTCCATGCATGATGGCATGGCTGACCGCCCTGAACGCTGCACATAGGTCCAGCATTCTGAGAACGCCAGCACCGGAGTAAACATTCATGAGGACAATATTTGTTTACTGGTCTTTGTCTTGCTCTGAAACCTGACAGGGAACAACAATTGGCATACATGCTCCACACAATTGCGGTAATCATGCCTCACTCAAGTCATCAAATGCCTTTCCATAATCCTACACATTGATTTGATCGAAGCCTCAAAGCAGTGGGCGATTGGCATCCTCGGCTATATCAATCTAAAATAACTGAAAAGTGGTCATTTTCATTTTTTCCAGCCACAGTTTCCCTTCTGTGTTCAGCCTTCCTGTGTCATTTCTCCGCTGAGAAAATCGATAGGAACAAATGAATGGTTTTTCAAGAGGCGTAAAATGCCCTTCCCTCTCTACGGGCTGCGCCACTCAAGGTTAGTGGGGATGTGAGGGTGAGATGCATTATTGATGGACTTGATCTCACATCAAACCAGCAGGCTCCAGACATGCTCACAGGCCTCTCTCCCCCAAGGGGAGAATGGCCATGCATCCCAATACAGACCTAAGAGGCTTTGTTGATGTGCCACTCATCTGCTGAATACATTCAGGCTGACTCCCAAATGGCACCCTATTCCTTTATAGTGCATTGCTTTTTGAGCCTGGTCATATGCAGGAAGGATATGCCATTTGGAACACACAGTCAGTCACTGATCACAATGGATTAAGTCAGGTTTAAAGGGCTGATCTCTCACAACCTTATTAGCAATGCACTGCTTCACTTAAGTCCCCCATACTAATTACCTAATGCCAGAACTCTTGTTTGAGATCTAAGAGCCTTGTAAACGATATGGAGCTGTCTAGAATTAGTGGCAGGTGTATCGGTTGAAAGAATCGGTCACAATTTGATTGAATTAAACTAAGTTAACAAATGTGACCAAGGACTAAGAAGGGCCATGGATACTATAGGACATTCAGATGTATTCCTGCAATTTTTGTCAAAAGGGATTTCTTGGAAACTGAATTAGAATGAATGGCGTAACACTATAAGGCGGATTTCACCATAAACAGACAGCCCAACTTGATCTTGTCCTAATAGATTTAAAGCCTATGTAAAGCCATTTAACACCAATGGAAAAAAAACATAAACATTATTTCACACAATGAAATTATGATATGATTTTACATAAGTATACATCCAATCAACGTATTTGGTCATTTCATGGACTAAACTACTTAACCATCAGAGAAACTAAAACCAAAGTTAGATGTGAAAACAGAACTCATTGTGTTGAGCTGGTTCAGATTATATGCAATCAATGTGCTAGGAAAAATATAATAATATAGTTTTATCCTAGTTTGAAATCCAAAACATACTGAAAAATGCAACCGCCAGTTATACTTAACACGTGCATAGTTGTGTGACAGGGATCAGAAGTATTTATTGGCGTTCGATTTTTATGAACTAATATTTCTGAAACAATGAGACATAATGTTGCTGTCTGATTAAATCCTCACAACTACAACTTTTGAACACCTGTTTTAAATGCAGTCCTATAGATTCTCAATAGGATTGATGTTAGGACTGCTGTATTTATTAGTATTTTGCTTGATATTAAAATAGAAGCATCTCAACAGCCTGCCACTGTCACCACCGTACTTCAAAGTCGAGATTGTATGAGACATGGGAGATGTTCGTATTGAGAAGCATATAGCATCTTGAGGTTTTACCCCCAAAAATGTTTTTGTATCTTTGGATACAATCTGACAACAATGCCTTTTCTTAGTTGTCTTATATTAGTTGTGTCGGGGTGGTGTGATGCAGATTCCACTTCCAAATATTGATCCATTTTGGTTGACGTGTAACATTGCAACACGTGCTGGGAGAAGGGAGGACTTTTAATAAAATAATAAAAAATGAAACAAAACATAAACTTAATCACAGAAAAGAAAAGAACATGTCATGTTTATGTTGAACCAAATCAGTCTTTGAGAACCAACATAACCTTTTGCCTGGTAAATTGTGGCTGTTGCGACCAGGCTACACGAGATATCATAGGACTGGTAACGCTGAATGATGGGTTTTCTAAAGCGGTACGCGGCTAAAGTATAAACTACGCATTTGTGAGGGAAAAAGCTAATTGCAAACTTCAAACAAAGAGGTGCCATGGCAGTCTCAACCCCACAGAAGTACCAAAACATTTTCCACTTAATAAACGATGTAGGCACACCAAAACAATTATTTTTGACAGAACAGCATTTTAGCTGGGAAGTTGTTATGGCTTTATTGACACAATGTTATGAATAGAGCAGAGTTCTTCCATAACGGAAATATTTTTTTCTCCATCCTCCTTTGCTTCTTTTCTAATATGTAGCAATCTAGGTAAGAACAAAAAATGACTGACAAGATACACTTGGGAAGAGTAAAAACAGTGATCAGGAACACAGTTTAGGGTAATAATACCAACTGGTGTCTGGGCTCCATATGAGGGAGAGGGCCTTGGATCCTACTAGCACGACTAGTTTCAAAGATCAAAAAATAAATTAATCTACAATTTTGTCAAACGCTTCACAGAAACCTAGAAATAGAATAATAGCATGTGATTTTCTTTATTTGAGTGATCAATAAGACCCTAAATTACACAAATGTTGGAACGTATGTGATGTTCCTTTAATAGCCTGTTTGAGTCTTATTCATCAGTCAACCTATTGCTTTCTTTAATCTTTTGGCATACAACAGAGCATTCAATTTTATTCAATATTTATTAAAGTGATTGGTCTACAATTGCCAAAAAGGGATGGGTCTTTATTAGACTTGGGAAACAATGAAATAATTCCCTGCTTCATAGTGGTAACCAATTCATCCTCTACAATATAATTCTGAAACATTAAAATGATCTCTTATTAAAAATGGTCTTACAATTAATTCTCAAATTACAAATAAAATTCAGGTGAAAGGCCATGGGTAAAGGTGATTTACCCCTATTAATTTAATTTAGAGCTTCTTTAATCTTCTCAACTGAGAGGAGAGATTCTTAAAACACAAAGTGAAACTCTCAATCAATCAAAGTCAATCACTGAATATTACAGTCAAAACATTCCTCCTTGAATTTAGATTTTAAAAGGTTTCCGTGAAAGGTAGTAATTTCTAGAGGGTCTTTACATAATTCCTCATTGATTATAAGTGCTGTTATAAACTCTCTTTTCAAGTGGAAAGAAATAACTGGTGTTTCCCCACCCCTCATCAATCCATTTGCTCTCCATCTAATAAAAGCAACTTCAACCAGCTCTGTGTAATACTGTTCCTGCTCCAAACTAATGATCTACATTATATAGATGGCATAATTCATTTGAAAGCCGTGTGAAAATGACTTTATTCGGAGCATATGAGTTATGTCCATACAAATTACAGATGATGATGATAGCATTATCCAATTTCACAGTTGCCATGACCCATATACCTTCCTGGGAAGAAGGCATGTCACCTTAGAATTCCCAAATAAACACTATATCACCAGCGGAATGGTTAGATGTATGATTAAAATATGCTGCACCTGCTCATTGAAATTCCCTCCCTCTGAAGCTACTACCATCGGAGTGATTTGCAGGAAGGACAACATCTGCATTCTAGCATTTGAAAAAAAGATAAGGCTATCAACAACCTTTAGATTTTAGGCAGGTGTATATGTGTAGTTCAGAACTCATATTTACTCACAACGGTTCTCAAAGGCTTTGCAGATCTCATGCCACAAGTCAAGGAGTAATCTGAACACCATACATCAATGCATTGAGTCCCCTAAACCCAGCTTTCTTGCCTTACTGACAAACATCCTTTACACATTTGCTACCTGGACTTGCAAAACCCTGCGGTATCTTTGATGCAGCGTTTGTTTATTTACTAACAGCAATTACTAGTCCACTAACCACCTCAAATGTTGGTGGAGCGAGTGATAATCCCTTCCTCTCACAGCGATGCCATCTTGGCCTCCGGGGAGGAGCTGAATGACATTTTCTGCTGTGCCCATAACGTGTAGTTTACGCATGCAAAACAAGTGGGCTTACGGTGTACATCAAGTGTAGTTCATTCTTGCTATCGTTCTAGTCACATAGCAACAGATATATGCAGAGGAAATAAAATGCAGACTCTGCATGGAGAGATTGGAAACTAGATGTGAGAACGGCTGCCGTGTGGTTATGATGTACTTAGGACTGCTGGCCGTGCCAACTGGCTAGGTGAAATATGACCTTGTCATTGTAGAATGGCAGCAAGACACTTGGCACATCAACTCTCCAGTGACAACTTGACCCAAGACGCATCAGCTAGAGATGCCAGCAGGACTTTGATCCTGAGACCTGCTCTTTATCAAACGATCCCAAAAGATAAAGCATCACCAAATTGGCCACCATGCCTAAACAAGAGTTTGAGGACTCCAAGTCCAAATTGTGTCCTATGTATGTTTACTTATAAGTACAATACCAGTCAAAGGTTTGGACACAGTTCACTTGGATGAGTGTGCCCAAACGTTTGACTGGTCCTGTAATTGCTGGTTCTCAGAAAAAAAGATGAGAATAATAATACTGGAACCAAATAGCATTTAGTCTGTAGCAGGTTTTGATATCTGTTTTTGGAAAGTAAGCAGGACACATCACTTTGGTGTGTAGAGGACAGATTTTTCTGAGAAAATAGGAACCCATGAATCAATTCTGTATGAATTGTACTTTGTTTACTTATTAGAAACCTGTGTAATAAATGGACGGTGTTGGACTATGCCTAAATTTGTCCTAGAACGTTACAGGACGCCAAGGATTAAAGACCTTGGTCAACAAGCCCTGTTAGACATTATTGTGGCTACAACACAAGGTGCCCGGTCTCAAACTGTCTTATTTATAACACAGGTACAGACCTAGAACTATGGTTGCCATGACAGTGTAGCATCTTATTTACATGTTTGTGTGATGACTTGTTTTCTTGCATGTATCTTAGACAGAAGACATATATTTGAAACAGACAAGGAGGGTGTATTAAAAGGGATAAACAACAATGTGATTTCAGTACCTCCTACAAAGCCTTTGTTGTTCTCTGTGCCGACAGGAAGAGATTAAACAGTACATACAGTTAAAATTATTATTAAACAATTATCTTGATTTGAGAAATGTCTTCAGACTTGATTTTTTCTTGGTGTTTTGCCTAGAAGTGGACCTTTTACACAGGCGGGAGTTCCACTCAGTTTAATGTGCATATTAAGCCAATATGAAACTGGACTGGGAGGGGGATTTGGCTGCGGTGGCAAATTTAATGGATTATTTTATTGTGCTTATATTACACTATGTTCACATGACAATTTCTTCGAGAACTATTTACGGCTTTTCAAGTGACAGGTTGACTTCATATCTGCAGCACCAAAAAAAGTTAACAATCTACAGGAAGGTTGTTTGGTCAAGCAATAGTTTGTGGGTTAAAATAGGTGAATGGAATACCAGTTTGTCTTAAATGCAAATAAATAATCCCAACATAATAATGCTCACATATGTACAAAGCAGTAATATGGATTCTTTATTTTTGCATCATCACAGGTACAATGATATTTATCTGGCTAAATAGTATTATTGTTTAACTTTTCTAATCCTACCATCTCCTCTGTTGTAGGGTAATAACAATAAATATCAGAGATTTGTTGAGAAATGGATGAAATAACAATTAAATAACAATTGTTTTACGTGAAAGACATCTGTCACAGAAACCACGCACTATATATATATATATATATACATAAAATATCTCACAAACGTGAGTACACCCCTCACATTTATGTAAATATTTGATTATATCTTTTTATGTGACAACACTGAAGACATGATACCTTGCTACAATGTAAAGTAGCGGGTGTACAGCTTGTATAACAGTGTAACAGTGCTGCCCCCCCACAATAACACAGAGCCATTAATGTCTACACCACTAGCAACAAACGTGAGTACACCCCTCACATTTATGTAAATATTTGATTATATCTTTTCATGTGACAACACTGAAGAC